>BPLQ01003052.1:0-14459 GCA_021605075.1 Caerostris darwini
AATAAATAACAATTGTCACATTCTAAAAGTACAGACAAACAAAGAAAACAAAATTAGTTAAAACAATGAAAAACTAATTTGCAAAGAGCACAGTTTAAAGTCTCCCCCAGACTGTGAAAATGCTCAGGGACAAGTAGGACATTTGTAAGATCATTCTCCATTATGAATTCTCAGGTGACAAAGAATGGATGAATGGTATTCGCAAAAGGGGCAAAACTTCAAACTGTCTCGAAATCTACAAACTTTCCTCTGCAAAAGAAAATAAAAATTAGGCTGATTTAATTTTTGGTATTAAATTAAAAAAAAAAAATGTGAAGAATTTATTAAATTCAATAAATTATGATATTCAATGTTTTTATTACACAATTTTAGATTACAAAGGATTAAAACCAATAGATAATAACATGTAATTCAAAACAATAGAAAAATAATGCACAAAAATATACAAAAAAAAAAGTATAAATTGTTTGAAATTAATTGCATTAGTTTCCAAACTGTCGATACTGGTAACCAAGTTCTTTCCTGCATAGAAAATTTTAAATCTTTACCATTTTCATTATAATTCAGGAACATGTCTGAAAACTATCAAGTCATGAGCTAAATATGTCATAGTTCAGCAAGTATTTAAGAAATTTAAAATTGCACATATTTTATTTCTATTTTAATTTTGCACCAATAAAGTTATTCCAACACGATATATGACAATTCATTAATTCCACAACAAGATTTCACTCTCTGAAATAAAATATCAATATTGTTTCCTTTCCTTCATATCATGGCCTGATAGCCAATTGGCTAGGGCTCTGGCCTTTGGTAACATAGGCTCCAGGTTCGAATGCTGGCGCAGGCATGGATGTTTGTGATTGGTTTGGAATTATCTTTAAATTGCAGTTCCCTATCTGTTTAGCCTAAAGTGTGCAGAAGATGATGGTAGAGAGACAAACCAAACCATTTGCTTCATATCATTTTACTACATGTATTTAACATAACAGGAATGAGAGAGTTTGGGCACTAACAGGACATGTTTAAGTTAGTTTTCCAGTATGAATCTTCATGTGCTTATTCAAATGATCTTTACGTGTAAATCTTTTCACACAAAAAGAACATTGAAAAGGGCGCTCTCCAGTATGAGTAATAATATGCTTCTTCACGTTACTAAGATAAGTTGAACCATATGTACAAAAGGGACAGTGGTGTTTCTTCAATCTTCCTTCAAATCTGCCAACAACTTCTGCAAAACAAAAACAAAAAATTAGTGCGGACTTACAGACAGATTTTCATATATGAAAAAAAATTTGTGAGGAATTTGTTAAATTCAAAAAATCATCATATTAATTATATTAGTCACTTAATTTTTGTATAAGTTTATATACAAAATAGCTTATAGAGATATTCAGAAATTCAAGATAACAGAAAAATAAAAATTGCAGAAATAAAAATTCTCACACTCATTAAATACAAGAGAAAAAAAAATTGAGATGAATTTTTTAATAGTGAGTTTTAGACACAATAAAATATAAAGAATTTAAAATTCAATATTTTTATTACACAGTTTAAATACCAAGTGTTCAAAACTAATAGATAATGAAGATACACCAAGCAACTTGAAACAGTAGAAAAATAATTAGCACAGAAATAAAGTAAAGAGATGAGAAAATAAAAATTAGTTGTAAGAAATGAACTGTATTAGTTATCAGGTTATTAACATTAGGATACAATTCTTTCATCCACATCGTTTTAAAATCTTTACGACCTTCATTATAAGTTTGAAAAATAAAATACTTTTTTTTTGGAACAAAAATTTCAATAGAATACCAACTATGTCTCATCTAAGAAATCTTTTGTACATATTTTAATCTTATTTGAATTTATGAATAATGTTGACAGATTTGAAAAGTTTCTTGAAACATTTTTTTCATTTTTTAGCAAGTTACATTACCATTTATTAGTTGCACCACAAAGTTAGATCAGATGAAACATAATATTCTACTTGATTCTTTCATATTATTCTATAGGAATATTAATAAAATGCTTCTGGGAAAATGCCTTCGCACTAATAGGACAGGTTTAGGGACATTCTTCAGTATGTGTCCTCATATGGTCAATCAAAGAGCACTTATGAGAAAATCTTTTTTCACAAATAGTACATGGGAAAGGACGCTCTCCGGTGTGTGTCCTCATATGAACCTTCAGCTGGCTCTTCTGAGTGAATGCTTTTCCACACTGCCGCGGACACTTGAAAGGTCGCTCTCGGTGTGAATGAAAACATGCTTTTTCACGTTACAAATATTGTATGAGCGGTATTCGCAAAAGGGACACTGATGAAACTTCGTATTTCCTTCACAACTGCTAACAGCCTCTGCAAAAGAAAATAAAAAATTAGGCTGGACTTATTCACAGATATTAAAGTTTGACATAAAAAATGTGAAGAATTTATTAAATTCAATAAATCATCATATTCATTATTTAATTTTTACACACAATGGCTTATAGAAATTAAAAAATGCAGAAATAAAATTTTCTGAAATGAACTCTATTAGTTCTTGCATTGCTATTTTACAATTATGTTTAATTACTGTCCTAAACCCATTATTAATATTTTATGTAGCTAAGAGGAGTACAAGTTTTTTGGAGCACTTTTCATCAATTCTATCTTTAACTGATTTCTAGCAATAAGAGAGTGAAGTATCATTCTGCATAGGAATAACATGAAATCATGGCTCGTTATTTGTCCATTCAGGATTGCTGATTATGATAAATGAAATGAAAAATTGCTATAACATATATATATATATAATATAATGCCATTATTGTAATAAAGACGCTAAATTGCTATCAAAAATTGCTACATGCATGATTTATTGTAAAAGATTTACTATAAATTGAAAAATAATTATCCAGTTTATCAGTTAATTACCTGTGTAAATTAATTTGAAAAATAATAAAAGAGTTTTTGATGATTATTGAATTATATCAAATATTAATGATGATCAGTTTACAAATAATGATTATATTTCTCTTATATGTGTACGAATATTTAGGATTGAAATATAATATTTTATGGAAAAGTATAAAAAAATGAGTGTTTTTTAATAACTAAAAAAGAAGTAGAAACCAATTGATTAATAAATTTAAACATAAAATTTGGCAATAAAGTTTTAAAAAATCTAATTTTCTAGAAGTTAATCAATAAAATAGTATTTTTCCCTCTTATTCCAGGATTTAGATTTCACAACATATTACATAAATATCTTCATGTCAGTTGAATTGAATATCATGCCAATTGTTATGAAAATCTACTTAAAACACTAGAATTTGAAAATTTATTTGCAAAAATCAAAAGGAAACAATTTTTAGTACAACAAATTATTAAGCAAACAATCTAAAAATTCAATCTTAAAATAGCATAGTTGACATCATGAGAAAATTTGCTTTGGTCAGAATCATTTCCATGTGAAATCAAAATTTGAAACACAAGAATGACTTCAAACTACAACCAATATCTGCAGATGAAAATAACAACAGTTAGGTGGGAATATTTATAGATATTAGAATTTCACTCACAAAAAATAGAAGCACTTTCCCATTGAATATTTTTTATGGTACACATTTTTTATTCAAATGTTTAAACCTAATAAACCTAACCTAATAATCTATGATTCTAAATATTATAATAAGATTTATTGAAAAATAAATAAAAATATAAAGAATCAGCACATAAAGGTATTAAATTATTAAAAGATTTACAAATATTTTGAATTTTTAAATTTGAAAACATTACAATAAAACAATCACAACTGAAACCAATTGCTAATTTAAAAAAAAATAAAAAAAATCTTACTTTTGAAAATTAATTTTAAATATAGGATATAATTTGGAAAATATTGCATGTGCTTGGATAATAAAGAAATGTCCTCACATTTTAACATATGACATTAAAACAGACTTAATTACAAAAACACATTTGTTAAATCACCTAAAAAACAGTGAACTAATGTGATGAAATCTTCCAAGAAAACTTTCTTAAAAATCAAGGAAATTCAAAAGTAAAATTTAATCAAATAGATGGAGGAAAGTATATACAAACAAATTATGTAAGAATCAAATTTTATAAGGTAGAGTTAGCATTGTATTTATTATCTTTGTGAACAGAATCAATTTTTCTTAGGATAAAACTTTTTGATCTTCTTTTTCATGAATTTTGATATGCCTTTGTAAGTTATGATTCTGAGAAAAAAAGCTTGTCACATATATGACATTTAAAAGGTTGCTCTTCAGTATGGGTCCTCAGATGACGTTTCGGGTTTTCTTCCTGACAAAATGCTTTGCCACACTGAAACGGACACTTGAAAGGTCGCTCTCCAGTGTGAGTTAAGACATGTTTTTTCACATGACCAAGATTGAATGAGTGGTATTCACAAAACGGGCATTGATGTAACTTGAAATTGCCATCAAATCTGGTAACGACATCTGCAAAAAAAATAAAATAAAATAAGAAGAACTAACCTGGATTTATTTATGAATATTAGAGCCTTAAGCATAATAATATGTAAACAATTTAGTAAATTCAATAAATATCCATATTCAAAATCAGTAGCGATCATTGTTGAATTTTTCCTTACTGGTTCCCAAAAAAAAAAAAAAAATTACTTCCAGATTTCGTTTTGAATTATATATAAATTCTGTATTTACAAATTGCTTATGAACCACATTGATCGTAACAAACAGTATTTCATTCAGCAATTAAAAATGTTTTGATACAAATTTGTACTAAACTCAATTGACTTACGCACCAATTGAGATTCGCATCTCTTTCAGATACTTAATGATAACTAGACCTCTGTCTCAGCTGAAATTTATTTTGCATCTCCCCCTCCCCTCCTGTCGTGTTCTCGATTTTATTTTTTAGTCTTTTTCTGGAGGGGAAAAGAGAATAACCTCTTCCCCCTTTCTTTCAGAATTAATCCTCGTCTATTGTGACCTACTCTATGACATACCTGCAAACATCACAATACCTTAAATATCAACTTCATATAACAAAGTATTAAATTCAACAAATATTAGAGATGTATTAAGAAATTCGAAGTTTAAAAGGTTATAATATAACAATTACTAATAAAAAAAAAATCTTTGTTTAAATCTTACTTCTGAAAATTAATTTTGAATATAGGATATAATTTGGAAAATATTGCAATTACATGTGCTTGAATAATAAAGAAATGTCGTCACTTTCTAATATTTGAAATTAAAAGTGGCTTAATTACTAAAATACATTTGTTAAATTATTTCTAAAAATAATTTTTAAAAAAAATTTCATTATTAAAATAATCATGAGGCCATGAAAATAAAATAAAATTTTTCACTAACTGTAACTATTATTTTGTTGCCGAACATTAAATGAAAAACATTAAAAAAATATATTAAATATTTACATACATATTAAATATTTTTGTATATTTTAAATATTTAAAAGTACTTTTACAAAAATTTATACTTCTTTTTACATAAGACATATTACATATAGAAAATATTAGAATATAAAAACATATTTTGTCAGAAATGATATCAAAACTATGTAGTTAAAAAATTATATAAGAATAACTTTCACAAAAACAGTGAATAAAACTTTTAATTAAGATAAGGATGTATTACAATATAGATATATAAAAGGCTATATGCTCATCAATGATAAATTTCATTAATAAATAATAGTTATATTATAAAAGAATAAAAAATTAAACGAAGAAACAAAAATTAAAACAATACTAAAAAAATTATTTTCAAAGACCATAGTTCAGTTTCTCTTGCATTCATTTTATTATTTTTTTTTCTCAGATCAAACTTCTTGACCCGTTTAATCATTGTTACTATTCACTCATTACTACTCGTATTTGAAACAAACATAATAACACATTTCATGTTTTAAGAAAAATTATTGACATTCTTAGGCTGTTTTACTATTGATACAGTTTACAATGTGAGAGAGAAATCCTGTTGTCTTAAACAACATAAAATCTAAAATATCTTATCAGTTGAAATATTTTTTGGAAAATTTGGCTCTTCAGCAATACAATAAAAAAATATGCTTGTTTATATATCTAATATATATATATATCTAAAATCTAAATTTAAAAAAAAAATCGAAAATTATAAACCACACATTATTTTGAACTATAAAGAGCCCCATTATAGTAAATTGTACACATTCAAATTTAATTAACATAATAATATTATTTAATTTAATAGAATACCATATTCTACATATGCATTCATAAAAAAAATATTAAGCACACGAAAATACAATAATTATTTAAAAATTTTAATAATAAGTATCATAATAATGAAATGCATTCATAAAACATTTAATGAAGATGTCAGGCAAATCTTCCGAGATTTTTCGTAACATTAGCTCAAGCTGTTCACAACATTTTTTATGAAATGTGGATGGATCAAACTTCTTTAAGCAGGGATACTTTAAATCTGGTAGAAATTTCCAAAATTCAATAACAGAAGTAGATTTTGATCTGCATTTGAAATGCCTGGTCCTCTTTTTATCTTTAAATTTTCCATTTACCCGGCCCTTTCTTCAAAAAGTATTACTTTGGAAATCCATCAGATATATATCATAGAGCAGGATTGGCCAACCGAAATGGTCTTGCGGGCCACTTTGGAAATACATCCTAACTCCATGGGCAGCCTATAAAATTATATATCCCCCTATTAGATTTAGATCCACTATAGACATTTTTTTGGAGTGAAAAACTGAAGCATAATGGGTTATTATTTTTGAGTTTACTATTATTCTTGCATGTAAACATAGATAATATAATAATAATGATACTAAACATACATTGTAAAAAAATACATAACACTTAAAATGAAATATAAAAAATATATAAATATAAACGAAATAAAAAAAAATGAAATCATTAAAAAATATTTATTTTACTAGTGTGACATTTGTCTCTCCACTCTTTCACTTAGCTTTTGGAAATCAATTTCAATTTGGGTATTTGCCCATTGTAATGGGTGTTGCAGGTTAGAGTCAGTTATGTTTGAGCATGTTTTGTGTTGGGTCAATTTCATTTAAAAAAAAAACGATTTGCAGGTGTAAGTTGAACCAAAAGAGCTAACTACTTGAACTAAGAGTCTGGTTTGTTCTGCTATCAACAATCAACTATGCATATCTAGGGATGGTCAGTGAGGTCACTTAAAGTGAAACATAGAACCTATTATATTAGATGTTCCAAGATGAGCCTGCATCATGCGTTCGTACAATATAATTTAATTATCCTGTCAATTCACAAAACAGGCAATATCTGTCATATATTTGCAAAAAAATTATTTTTAAATCAAAGTTAATATATTCTCATAATTTTGACAGTTAATTTTTGGATGCATACAAAATGTATTTTTTTTAATACAATTTTTTTTCACTATTTTGGCCATTATAAAACAAATATATTTTGTAAAAGTGTGATAAATTTCACAGGCCGGAAAAGTATTCAAGTTGGGCTGTGGATTGGCCACCCCTGTCATAGATAAACAGGTTCACAAAGTAGATAACAAATATTTTCAAAACTTCAATCCTATGTTGACTTAGGAAAGAAATTAAGGGTTGCTCTAATAAAAGTGCTATATATATAACACAGGATTTTACACATTCAAATTATTATTGTAACAAAATAACTAGACATCAACAAATAAATGCAAAATGACATCTGTACAACAAAATACTAATTAATTGAAAAAGATTCAATGAAAGTATCCAAAAAATAAATAACACTAATTTCAATTTTTTATGAGAGTGGCATTTTGCCACCTTTGACACATAAGCTCTACACATTATTGAAATTGACACAAATTTAATATGAACACATATTAGAAAAAGCACATATTTCAACATAGCTTTCCAATATGAATCATCAGATTAACCTTCAGATTTCCTTCAAGACTAAATGTTCTACCACATTGAAATGGACACTGAAAGGGCCGCTCTCCACTGTGCGTTACTAAAACATGCATTTTCACGGCAATAAGATAGGTGGAGCGGTATTCACAATAGGGATACCAGAATATCTTCCAAACTGCAACCAATATCTGCAGAAGAAAATAACAAAAATTAGGGTGGATTTATTTATGGATTTAGAATTTTACTTACAAAAATATAAAGAATTTCTTATCAAAAGTTTTATATATAGGATTAAAACCAATAAATCACAGTGATTTATGATATCAAGATGTTCGAGACAAATGCAAAAATAAATACAGAAATATAGCAGGGAAAAAAATTAAAGATATTCTGCCTGGACAGAATTATCTTAATTCTTCTGGTGACAAGAGTGCAAAATTTGTTCTTTTATTTATTGCATTTCAAAATGTTTAATTCGAAAACAAAAAAATACATCTTTGGAGATAATAAATTTTATTACAATGCTAGTATGCATAGCTTCTCACATGTGAAAACTGGCACATCATCAGATTTTAGGCTCAGCGTTTAAGCTTTTACTAAAATCAACTATGCCTGATGTTACAGCTGAAACCTGTCATGTCAATGATGAATTTTAACCATACCTTATTTTACAAAAAATAAATAAAAAATTATAGAATTTGCAAAAAAAAAAAATTCTAAAAAATGAAATACGGTACATGAGACATACACGAGAGTCTCAATAATATCATGTTTAATAAATACAGAGTTGGCAGCAATTTCTAAATTAGGATAATTTTCTTCTTTGAGATTATATACCTTCATTAATTTTTAAATGTGTCTTTAAGATTGAATTCTGAGAAGAAGGTCTGCTACAAAGTAGGACATTTAAAGAGGTATTTTCATGAATTTTAATGCTTTTACAAAGTAGCTACAAAAACAGGGAAAAAAATTTCCTTGACTTTGTCTGACTAAACTAAAAATTTCCCCAGCTTATGGCTATTAATGATATTAGTTTTCTGGCCTTCTTCAAACTCAAAATCACAGTATGTGTACAATATATTTTATTAAGAACACTTTTACCAGTTATTTAATATGAAAAAATAATGTATTTTTATGAAATTTAATTAAAAAAATAATGATATGAACATCCTGCACAATTTATTAAAACAGTATATTACATTAACCCCCTGAATTATATAAGATAATCACTCTTAGTAAAAACTCTTAGTCTTAAAATACAGATAAATTATTTCATTTAAATTATTTTTAAGAGGGACATAAATTTTTTTAAAGGAATTTACATGATTTACTTTAATTGTCTTATTTTAATTGATTTATTTTAACTCGCAAAAAGAAACCACAAAACATCATGAAATGGTGGATGACAATATACCTAAATGTGTTTTTTAAAGGCGAATCCATATCTTTGAATTTTTTTCCTTATACATATATAATGGAAGCCCAATAGAAAATAACAATTAGTAATTAAACACACAACAAATTAAAGTATGCATTCAACTCATATGCAAAAGGATACTTGATAAAATAATATAGGGTTAATACACTTAAAATGTATATGAATAATTCATTAGACTTTCATTTTCAGTAATTAAATACATAAATAGCAAATACCAATAAATGCACATGCTATAAAGGATTGTGAAATTAGGTTTTCAATCATGGAAAACTGAAGGAATGAATGAATTTAAGCTTAATACACAATAAATAATAATAAAATTAACAATTAACAAAATATTAAAATCCTTAAATTTCTAAATGTAAGGATTTTAATTTTGAAGCAAATAGCACAGGTGCAACTAATAGCACGAGTACAAACTGAGCCCAATTAAAAGACATGTTTAAATACGAGATCTTAAATTGCACAGCTCGTCATAAAAAAACTGAATATAAGGTTGCCGGTTGCCGTAAAATGAGTAACGATCCAATTCGCCAAGCATGTTTGACTACAAAATCGCTGATCGCGCTCATCCATGGCAATCTTCTGAATTTTTAGATATTTTTAGGAATTTCCCTGACTTTTACTTGATCTCTCAGCTCTATCCCTGATCCTCTCTACCACCCTGTTTTATTTAAAAATCTTCTTTACAAATTTAGAAAATCTTTTTTTTTTACATCCAAAAAATAATTAATAAGAGATCTATCTAGTGTGAGAGCTCTGATTATGTTTCAAGTAGCTATTATTAATTCTTTGCATGCTGAAAGTACACAAAAGGCCGTTTACCTGTGTGATAAAAACATGGTTTTTGATGAGACTAAGTATAAAATGAATGGTAATCACAAAAAGAATACTGATGTGTCTTCCAGTTAGTTTCAAAATTGCTGCTAACATCTGCAAAGGAAGGTAGCAGAAATTAGGGCAGATTCATTTAAGGAAATTAAAACTTTCACACACAATAAAATCTACAGGAATAATTGAATTTAAAAATTCAATACATTTTAAAAATAACAAAAATGCTCAAATTATTAGATATACATAAATGCTTTTCTCTATGGAAGTAACTGCAGTTACTCCACATAAATTATAATAAATGTACTTGGAAAGGAAGTTACATTTAAACTTCCAATTAATATTTTCTTTTCAAATTTTGAGATCTAAAGAAAATGCTTCACAAAAAATATCAATGACCAGATTTTGATACTTTTCAGCATATCAATTTTCTTGTAAAAAATACAAATTTAAATATAATTAGAAAATATTCATGAAATAAACATCACACATTATTTTGGGGTTTAAAAATTAATATTAATATCTAAATGAGTAATAAAAATTCCAAATAAGTGTTGTTTTTTTTATAAGCGCCACCAAAACATTACCCAATATTCAAATATGTTGTAAATGTTGATCTAAAATTAATATTATCAAATATTATACAATTTACAAAGTGTTAAGGACTTATTTTTAAGCTCATGTGGCAATTTTCTATTATATCTAATTTCTTATGAGAGCAAAATTGTATTGTTCAGTATAAATACCATCCTAAAGTTTGTATAATAATTTATCTATTTAGAATCACTAAGTATGAATTAAAAAATAAAAACAATTATAAGGTTTGCTAAATAAACAACCGTATGTTCCTATAAATTCAAAAATAATCTAAAAATCTATGCAACATTTTTTATTCTAAACAAAACTCCACAAACATAAATTACTAACTTAGCATTTCAATATGAACATGAAATATATGATTTGCTTTTTGTTTCTTCAGAAATGCAATAAAGTCATATGTGAAATGAGTTTTAATGATCCTTTAATTAAGTGTAGTTGTGTTTATTTTAATGAAAACATAGTTAGGGTAAGTAAATATATAAAAATTGAAAAAAAAAATGATTTGTATAAATATTAAATTAAATAAAAAAAATTTCCTTTCTTAAAAAGTATTAAATATAAAAAAAAAACTGAATAAGTTTCACTATCTTAATACAATTTAAACATAAACATAGGAAACAAATTTTAAAAAGGTCAAATTGTTCTGTAGGTAATCATCTAATTAATATTTTTAACTTCTTCCGATGATTAATTTTCCAAAACACATATTAAATAAATCATTTGATAAAAAATAAAGTAATATCATACTATCTTTGACAAAAAAAAACTACTTTAAAAAAATCAATAATTTGAAAAGGCAAACATATTCATAAAAATAAAAAAGTAAAAACAAAGTTCAATAAAACAAACAATTAAAAATGCAATTCTGAATCAACAGTTATCATAATTAATATCCCTATAAACTAAAATAATTTTCTCCTAAAATCAAATTTTGTGCTTCATTCCTACTTGAAATTTTAAATATTTCTTTAAATAAAAACTCTGAAATAAAATTTTGTCACAAAAAAAAAAAAAAATTTGTCAGTCATTAGATGAACCTTCACGTGGTTTTGCTGAATAAATGCTTTGCCAACAAAAACAAACATTCATAAGATCGCTTTTTCTTCAAAACATGCTTTTTTAGCTGATCTATTTAGCATGAGAATTGATGCATAAAAAAGAACATTGATGTCTTTTCAATATCCATTCAAAAATGCCACTAACATCTGGAAAAAAAAAGAGAGAGAGAAATAGAATTCATGGATGGCAAAAGTAAATGAAATGAGATTTAAAGAATTAATATTAAATATATATAATATTAACAATTTCTTAACAAACATGACAAATTTTTTTATAAAATGTATGTTATAAGCAGTTCATTAATAATAAAAACAAAAAAGTAAATTACAATAAGCTGAATATTTGCAAAATGATAAAAGATTAGTGATATGAAGAGTTTAAAATATTAGCATGCATAATGGCTAAATAAACACATAAAATTTCTAAGTGCAAAAGACATTAAAAACATATTATTATGAATAAAAACAAAACAGGGAATTACAACAAGATAAGCATTTAAAATATGATTTTAAATTATATGATTTTCACTTCTTTAAAAAATTCAACTTCAATGAAGAAGTAGGTATAATCAACACTAAAATGAGCTATAAAAGACAATTTCTTCAAATATAAAAGATGAAAATTTAAGATAGATCATGTAGTTAATTGCAAAAATTATAAAAAATTCCTGATAATGATTCAATTATATCAATAATTCATGGCAAAAATGACTGAAATAGAGTGATATATGATTCTATATTGGTATATTAGAATTAGTTCTTCACATATTTAAGGAACAACATAAAAAAAAAAAAAAAACTTCTCTCACAGGATGTAGAAAATACGAAATAAATAAATACAATTATAAATAAAATTATCCATTTATTTATTTTTAAATATGTTCTCTGATGTTCACAAATTTCAAGCATAAAAGTAGCCAATAAAACTTAAATAGGTTCCAATTTTCTATAAATGAGCCATTAAATTAATATTTTTATTAAGACCTCGAAATTTAAAAAAATATATATTAGATAAATGACTTGATAAAATTTGAATAACATTATACCATTTTTTAATAAAGAATGTCTTCAAATTAGAAAATTTAAAAAACAAAACTTATTGATGAAAATCAGAAACAAATGAATTATTAAAGCAAATTTTAAAAAATCCAATTTTGAATCAGCATAGTTGGCTCTTGTTAAATGTCTCAGAATAATTTTTTTTTTTCTAAATCAAACATAAATTTTGATGTCTCTTTAGCATACATCTTTGAGTAAAAGGTTTGCCATAAATAACATACTCAAAGGGACGTTGCTCTCAATGTGATGAAAAAAATACATTTATGAAAAGTCCTTTTATGAGGAAAGTATGCTTCCTGCCATGTATCAATACCAAGATACAAGGTCTGGCTCCTGATTTGTGACAATAGACTCTTATGATGAACCTTTTAAAGCAATAAACAGATGAACCTTTTAAAGCAATAAACAGATGAACCTTTTAAAGCAATAAACAGATGAACTTTTAATATAATGAAACAGATTTTAGTGCTATTTTATATTATTTTTCTATTTATATTATTCTATTATTTTAGTGCTATTTTTATATTTTTTTTAAGTAATTTATCCCATTCATATAAATATAAATATATTTTGCATCTTATATAAAAAAAATTATGTAATGTTTCATATACGTCATGTTTAATTTAACATTTCTTCTAAAAAATTTCAACGCTTACATTTAAAAACTGAAAATTTGAGATTATCTTAAATTAATGTTTTTAATTTCATTGAAATAACAAGAAATTTTATATATATATATATATATACATATTATTTAATAAACAGTAAATAAACTTTTGTTCTAAGGGTAAATAACTTTTTGCAAATAGTTAATCATAATTTTATTTCATTTAAAATACTAATCTGTTCTTACTCAGCTGATAGCTATTTTATTCTGAGATAATTGGTTCAAATTATTCATTTTATTTTTACATAAATTATGAAGAGAACAAAAAAAATTTTCCTTTTTGTGTACTAAAAATTAGTGAATACCTATACTCATGCATAAAAATACAAGAGAAAAAACATTTTCTATTCAAAATACTCTTTCATTTCACAACAATTTGATATTTTTTTATTTATAATTTGAAGTTCCTTTCATTATAAACTTAATTTAGTTTTTCTCTCAATTACAATCGCTTAAAAACTCATGTATTAGATTTATATGAATATATCTTCCCTTTTAAAAATCTTGTACATTTTTAGAGGTACAAATATAGTTTCCATTATATTACAATGCAGAAAACTTATTTCTAGTTTAAATGCATTTCTATAAAGTCATTACTTTGAAAAACTTGTTATAAATTTGGGGATATTTCCTTTATTTAAAATCATAAATTTTATTCAAATGCACATGCCATTTTATTTCTTCTCAAGATTGTTAACATATCTGAATAAGCACACAAAAAGGAAGTAAAAATAATTTTTATTGAAAGAAGTACTTCTTTAATATGTAGTGAGTATGCAGCAAATCAAAAATTTAATAGATGGTTTTTTAAGTCATTCGAATGAACTGTAACTTCTCTAGATAAATGAAAACGAAAATGTTAAAAAATAATAACTTTCTGTCCCATTAAATACA
>BPLQ01003054.1:0-20329 GCA_021605075.1 Caerostris darwini
GACCCAATATGGAAGCAAATCACTAACTTAATTTGAAATTTCAGCATTGTGCTGAAGAGCATTTGAACTAAAATATTTCATACATACTACATGAAAGAATTTGCATCATTGACTATAGTTTAGAAATTTAGTTCGTAATTCTTTTTAAAAAGTAAGCAGACATTTTCGTCTTTCATATTGATTAAAACGAAATTCCACGAAAATAAAGCAACTGACATTCTGAAACTTTTACCTTCATTGGTGATTCAAAATTTTCTCACACACAGTTTGAAATTGGTTATCACAATTTTTTTGTAAATATTTGTATTTCAATAGAATTTTAAAATTCATTCTTACATCTCAAATATTTGACACTTTCCGCGGATACAGGTGATTTATTTACATAATTAAACTGTTTTCTTATCATCTAATTGCCTATAATTACATTCATAATAAAATGACATTTGTATATCAAAATCTGCAAATAAGTTTAAATGACTAATTGCAGATTGGATGGTATTAACAGAAAGATCTTTCAAAACTTTTTGTTTACGCCCAGATTTTGTACAATATTTGTGTTTATATATTTACAGGAGGACCAATATAATTTCTTTTAATATGCAATTTAAACGAACATATGCTACCTATTTTCAGACATTATAAAATCATCTTTTGTATTACATTTCATTCACAAAAAGCCTTTTAGCAGTAATATATTCTATTACTCCAGATTACTGCTCAAATTCTTGCAGAAGCTTTTGAACAACACAATTATACTCAGCAGAAGAGAAACTTCTGACACGCTAATCTTCTAAAACTAGTGGAATTCATGCAAGATGAGTGGTAACTTCCTTTAACGAACGATGCAACTGCACAACCTCACTCACCGACGCAACCCAAACTGGGGCCGAAGCGCCAGCAGATAATCTTCGAACAGCAATCAGACAGATTGCATTTGTCAAGCTGTATGAACTACCATGAGATTTCAAAGGACTCAACTGTACATATTTCCTTCTTCTGGATTTGTGTGTCATTGTTGCATTCAGGTGGTTCGTTGAATTTACCGTGAGGCATCTTGGAAGATGAGAGTATCTTGGTGAATGACACTAGACAATGTTTGGATTACAGAGGCATTTAATTAAAACTCACAACACACGTATGCATTTCTTTTTTATAAAATTCAAAATTGTGGCTCTTGTTATAAAACAGTTTCATGTGACGGAATGGAAGATGAAATATATTACATTAAGCTCATCTTATTTGATAAGTAATCATTATTTTCTTAATAGTTTAAACAACATTGCTCTTATTATAAATTAAAATGGTTAAGTTTTGTGTAAACTTTTATTACAGCTGTTTTATATTTGAAAAATATAAGAATTATTACACCAGTTGTATATCCATAAAATCAAAATTAAAACTTCTGTAATAGTTGTATTGTTTTAAAACTTTACAGAATTGCTAAACATGTTCTCCAATGAAAAGAGAGGAATTAAAAATGAAAATAATTATATAAATTATTGTTGAATTTAATAAAAATTTATGTACAAATTTTCGTATATTATATCATATTCAAAGAAATAATTTTGTTCTGTTCTAACTGTAATAACTGTCTGCTATTTACCGGCAGCTGTTTATTATATGATAAGAAGCAAGAAATTACAATTAAGTAAAAAATACAATGTATGTTGATTCACAGGACAATTAAGTGCCAAATGCTGTAAAAAGAAACCACTCACCAACATGAAGCTCAAAATTGAACTAAAGATGCTTTTAGCTAGGCTGGGAAAGGCATTGGCATCAAAAAGTCCCAGCAGCTATTAGGATATACTATAAGTGGCATAAAATGAAGTGAATTCAGCCAGTGATATTGGAATCGAAATTACAAAGCATTTGGTATGATTATTAAAAGAAACTGTAGTTTTCAATGCGTTTGATTGTTTCGGTTTTTTGATGGGAAAAATGACTTCCAAATCATTCAACAGTTGTGACACTGTTAGTGGAAAAGCCCATCCACCACGGCAAGATCATACCAAATTGGATGGAGCAAACCTTCTTGGGAACTTTTGATACCATATTCTTTCCCTTCTTGAAGCATCTTCTGTTCAAATTTTGAACTCATTGTGAAGAGTGGTTCTTTTTTTTACAAGTATTTTTTAAAAGTTGGATTTTAACTATAATCACTTGTATATTTTACCCAATAATATGAAGTTTCAAGATAATTTTTATGCATTTTCTTTTATGCGTCCCTATCCCGGCAACTAAAACAGATTTGACTGTATTAACAGATGACACATTTATCAGCAAAGGCTATAAGTAAGTACCCCAACATAACACTACTACTGGTCCTTCGTCTTCTCTTTCTAGCTTTGTTCTTGGCCTGCCAGTTTCTCCCTTCATAGCAGCACCTTCGAAGTAATTTCTCCAATCTGTGCGTTCTAGTTAGACTACCAAACAGAGTTTACACCAACTGATAAGTTTTTGCACATTTCCATGACGGATTTTTGATGCAAAATCGGGGTTACACTGGTGATTTTTTTTTTACAACTCAAACTATTTTAGATATTGTTGTTAAATATATATCCCTTCCTCACTTTATATGACATTTAATTAAATTGCATAAAATTCTCCCAATACTACTATTCTCTTCCAACGAAACCCCAATTTAACAAACTTTTCAATTAATTCAATTTACGAAATATCAATTTATCAGCGACCTACAAACATCGTAAATAGCCATTTATGGCCAAGTGGAATTTATCTTTTCTATGAACCATAGTAGTCTTAACGATTTTTTAATAAAAGCTGGACATTAATAAATGTACTAATTAAAATATTATTCAAATATACTTATTTTATAAATGTATAATAATAATATATATATATATATACTATTAATAAAATATGTATTATTATTATATAATATACATATTTTATTAAAATTTACTATTCAAATATACTTATTTTATACTTAAATATAATTATTAAAATTTCATAATTACTATATTAAAAAATTACTACATTTTTGGAAACTTTCAGAAATATAAAATGATACAAATGTGAAAAAAAAAATATCAGTGTTTGAGATGCCAATAATTCTAACATATTTATATTGTAACATAGTCTTTATCTATGATATATTTAAAGTGTAAAGGTTATGATATAGTGAAATTTGATTTGTAAAATTTAAAGTATTCAGCTAAGACAATTTGTTTGTCAAACTTCTTCCTTTCATATATATTTTATATTATTAAGAAATATTGTTATTTTTATCGTTATTTTATATAAAACATTTCTTTTTTTGCAGAATCATCTTTTATACATCTTATTGCTGTGGAACTACACAAAATTATCTTAGAGTCTACAAATGGAACAAGTTTGAAAGGAATTTTTAGAATTGGAAACATGGATTCTTCGATATTCTCTTCTGTGTAGCGTATTGCCATGAAGAGGGAACTTGTTATTTCTTCATAGGAATTGTAAAACAGAAAAAAGTGTGCCAAAAGTATTAAAAAGGTAGGAATATTTCTAGGGTGATTGCAACTGGGACTCTTTTTCTCACGAAAAACTTTTGTTATAGAGCAAACTGAAAAAGAACTTTGAGAATACAAAATGCACTTTTCCTAGATACTTTGTGTTTTGGATCAGGATTTTTGAAAAAAAAAAAAAAAACCGAGTCTCATAGTGTAACGTGAAACTGTAATAAAAGTATTGGATTTTTATTCGAATGGTTCGTATCTTATTCCTGGTTTCTCAAAGCAAGATGGATTTATTTCATAGAAATGTTTCTTTTTATAGGATAATATCAGAAATTTTTAATAATATAAATAACAATGTAGAACACAATGGATATATATTTTGCATAAATGAAAAAATTCCAAGAAACTTTTTAAAAAGACGTGATAAATTTAATTTGTTAATGATTTGAAATTAATGCTTTGTTTTTATTATTAAAGAAGTTTATAATAATTATTCGTAAAACATATAATATAAAGACTTGGTATTAAAGTAACGTCTTTTAATTTATATGAAATTTTAAAAATAATCTCAATAAATGATAAGATATATATCTAAATTTTTGGATAAAATATAAGATATGTGTATTTCGATGTGTTTCAGAAAACTGTAGAAAATAACTTCAAAAATGACTATTTACTGGTACTGATAAACAAATTTATATCCTGTAATTAAAATGTATACATTAATATATGACATTAGGATAATGTACCCTTAATATTATTTAATGTAATTTTTAATAATAAATAGAAAATCAAAAAGAGATAGTGTGGTTAGATTTTTTTTTTTTAGATAAAAAAAAAGATGATTCAAAGAAATTTATATTCATAGATTAGAAGTTAATATTACAAATCACACAAATTATTTACGTTTAATAATAATCATTATAGGATATTTCATAACATTGTACTACTTTATTATTGTATACTTCTATTATTTATAATACTATTTTGGTTTGAATTTTTCTTTGACTAATAATACATGCTAGAACATATGACGGAATAGAACATAAAATAGAGCATCGAATAGAAACATTTTTTTTATTATTATTTCCAATGGCAGATTATGAACAGTTACAGCAAAAAAAAGAACAACGAAGAAAAAAAAGCATACAACAACAACAAAATAATTCAGCAACAACAAAATAATACAACAAAAGAAACAGAGTTCATTAATCTAACAATAATGCCAAGTTGCAGATCTTTTAGCCACTAAAAAGTATTACCAGGTGCACCACGGGGAGGTAGATCTTCTGCGCACCCCCGAATAGAAACATTAAATAAATAAATAAGTACGTAGATTGAAATTAAAATATCAAAAAAAAATAATAATAATAATAAATAAAAATTGAATATATTAAATTATTGAATGAAAACTACGAACATTATAAAAAGCAAATTATACATTTCATGAGAATAAATTGTAAGTGTTTGTGAAATATTTGACAAGAATAAAAAATAAAATAACTACATCATTATTGCAAAAGGAAAAGTTTATTTATAAAATATTCTATTATGTTGAATATGAGAAAAATCATCAAAAATATTGATGCTTTATTAAAATAATGAGTTAATAGAAAGTGAGTCACTTATAAATTTATTTTAAATCCTAAATTTTTATAAGTTTTAATAATTAATAATGTGATAATTTAAAATATTATTTCGTTACTGTCAAATTCTTCCATTTTAATCGGATTGAATGTCTTTATTAATTAACACAATTTTCATATTTAAATTATTTTTAAATGAAAGTTGAAAATCTTTTAGTTTAAAAACAGAAAATATGCTAAGTAATTGATATTTCATTTGTTTTCTTTCTGAAATTAAAAAAGTTATTTTAGCAAAATTTTAATCAGTTTCACTTTACAACAGGTTTTTATTAAACTGTAATTATGCAAAAAATCCATTCACTTTTACTGATTGCCCAAAAATAACAGAGAAGAAAGGTCCGCCTTTTTTTTTTTGCACCAGGAAACTAATATTAGTCAGAGTACCTAAATTTAAAAGCCAATACTTAATAGAGCTGCATTAAAACAAGTAATATATATATAAAAAATTTTAAAGTCAATTCCTACTTTTTTTTCACTATATTGCAGAAAATTCCTTTACAAATAAAGTTGAAATTTTCCTCTTACATACGGCGTCATCTATTATTAGATACATGCAACTTAAATCTAAAAGAAACTAAAATTAATTAATTAAATTTAATTACTGAATTAATATTTGAAAAAAACTGAATTAACATCAGTGCCATCCACTACAATTTCAAAAAAAAACTGTATTTGAACTTGAGTGGATGAATAAAAAAAATTTTATTAACGATTGAAAATTTGAACAAGATATATATAGGGAGAATGTGAACTAATAGTAGGAATTGAATAAAGGTAATTTAATTTGTTATAGTTAAAACAAATACTAGTTTTCATTGTCAGCTATTTGAAATCAAAAAAATTACTTAAGAAAAAATGACTAATTATAAATGCAATTTTTTTTAAATTAAATTTTACTGGATGGTCTTATACAACATTTTAACCATTTATCTCTCATTTAATCGTAACAGGAATAACATATGATTTTATTGATATTAAATAGAATAACTGTGATAAAATTTGTAATTATTAATATTTAAATAAACGATTTTAATTCTTTTTATTATTTACAAACTTTTTCAATGAAATAGAGCAAATTTTTCTTTTTTTCTTAGTAAACATAACACTCAGTTAATGGATGAAATGATTACAATTTTATATACGGATCCCTTTCTGTAATTTTATAAGTTACAGGAATTTTAACACAAAAATTTGTGGGTATACTATTTATGACACACTGAATGGATTACTAAGAAATCTCGGTTTCCTTAACGAAAAATTTCGACCTATTGGTTAATTAACCATGCTAATTAATTTTGCTAATCAACTGCATTGTATCATAAGTTCGTTCATTTAAAGCAATTTCCAACGATGCCACTAATTTGAAAATATGATAATGACTAAAATTGTTAAGAATGTCCCATATATATTATTATTTTTTGGCGGAGGGTATAAGGCATTTAAAATTCAATATAATTGAGCATAATAATTAATTAATAATATTACTGAATTTAATAATTTAATAATATACAGGGAAAGTCGATGTGAAAAATCTAATTATCTTGTAGAAATCTAAATTCACAGGAATGGTAACAAGATTCAATTGCACTTTACTCAATACATTAAAATAATTAGTATATTTATTATACTTCAAAAAATTAATCTTGCAGTATTCTTAATTCCATGTAAAATCTTGCTCAGTATAATTCTTAACTCCACGTAAACCAATCTTTTGCACCATT
Source organism: Caerostris darwini (assembly GCA_021605075.1). Classification (NCBI taxonomy): domain Eukaryota; kingdom Metazoa; phylum Arthropoda; class Arachnida; order Araneae; family Araneidae; genus Caerostris; species Caerostris darwini. Next base: position 6,826 of record BPLQ01003054.1, read on the forward strand.
TTAAAAACCTATTTAATGATTAATTCTAGTTTATTATATTAATAAAATAAATTATGGTAAATGTACCTTAATAAATTGTAATATAATTTTTATTTTATTGGAATCATTACAATAATTAGTATATCGTAATTTAAATTAGATACTAAACGATAATTAACGAAATAATATTAAATAACTACAATAAAATCATTCAAGTGTTTTTGTTTGCTACCATTACATATGATTTTGAAGTAAACGGAAAATAAAAATGGTAGAAATTTATTAAAAATAATCAGGTGTAATTCAGCTACAATTATATTTTTTTTTATACTTGCTCAAATAATCCTCTTAAAATCTTCAAAAAAAATAATAAATAGTCAATAAAATAGTATATTAACTAACAGAAAGCATATCAAAGAGAAAATTTTATATTTTCACAAAAAAGAAAAATTAAAAACATAAAACGGCAGAAAGAAAAACTATTCTACTTAGCAGTTCAAACAAAATATTTAATTTTTCGGCAATAAAATTCAAAAATGGACAATTTAAGTAAATGAATTTGAGTGTCTTCATCTTCGAGAACACATGAATAATAAAAGTGCAGTCAATATAAATTATTCTATTCATGTTTAAAATGTTTCTTATAACTGACATTTGAATATAATTGAATAAAATATCTTTCACGAAATATTTACAGGTCGCTCTTCCATATCTTATTTGTTTTATTACTGTAAGGTTTTAGAAGAAGTTTCCAAAAATAAAATTCTCTTATAAAAATTAAATTATTTTATTTCTTTTTTCTTATTATGTATAAAGAAAAATTTTTTCTTCTTGTTTACGGTTTATATGAAGTAAATAATTCAATATACTTTTTACTTTAATAAATAATATTCCGGTGTTGTCAGTTTTGGTCTCTAAAATTTAAAATGCCGAGTATGATTATATTTTCTATTTTCCAGAGTAAAATATAAAAGCGTCTATTAAAATGCTGCATCGTGAATTGTCCTTTTATATTTTTGATGGTGCACTACGTTAGTTAAATTAAAGTTAATAAAATAATTCTACCATAAAACATAAATAAACTTTCAGTATACTTTGTAGCGCATAATTTTAGAATTTAACAAGTAAATATTAAAGATACTTATCAAGTAAAGCAAAATTAACATGTCATAGGTAAATACAATTAATTTATCTTTTAATAATAATTATTAATTACTTTTTCATAAATAGATGAATAAAATTATGTAAAATGCAACAATGATGCAAATTTTTGTGATGATCAATTTCGACTAAAATATTAATCTCAATTCGAAATAGTTATTGTCTATGAAAATGTGTATTTAATTTCACTATATAATTAACTGCATAATTATATCATACTTAAGTGATTGATTATTTGATTATATTCTGGAAAAAAGCATATAACTTTTTTTTTCATGCAAACAATGTTTAACTAGATTCGCAGACATTAATAAAGATTTAAATATATAAAAATTATAAAATTATTTTTGTTAATACACTGCTATGAAAAGAAAATAAGTTTCACTGCAGTTTGGTGAAAAGTTTCCATTCCATTATCAGAAATTAATGCTTTTATCATGAAGTCAATAGAAATCACAAGAACTCAAGAACAGTCAATCACCAATTTAACTGAAGTTAGAGTAGGTAATGACTGTAATATTAACTAATCAAGACAGTAGGATATACCCATGAAAGGCTTGCGAAAAAGTTGAGTTTGAAAATTGTAAATTTAATTGATTAAAGATTTAACAATTAGAAAACTTTGCATACAGTTCGTTCCCCGTGTGGTTTTTCTTTGAGTTATATTTTCAGAGTAACAAAATTATTAATTTGTGAAATTCATCAGCATTACATGCAAGTATTTTAAATTAAGAACATTATTTTATATACATTTTCTGTAATATATAAATTTACTTTTATTTCGTCTTATAAAAAATAAACAAGCTATTCTTTCAAACATTAAATTTTTATTAATGTCAAATGTTGTATGCAAAATTGTTTTGTTTTTTTGTATGTATGCGTTTTATGAGAAAAATTCACGGAATAGGAATAAGCCCAGGAATAGGAATGGCGAAGTTTCAGGAATAGGAATAAGCCCTCATTCAGAAGAGCAATCCAGACACTGTATGAGAACAAAGCATTCAATAAGAATAGAAAAACTTACTGGATTAGAAAAATTAATAAGGATAAATATTAAATAGATATAGAATATTCAATTATGGCAGTAAACCTTACGTGAAATAAGAACATAACAATCTATAGCAACATCAGAAATCTCAACTGAATTTTGTTTAACAATTATACACTGAAGTGACAAAAGTCATGGGATAGCAATATGCAAATTTTCAGATGGCAGTAGCATCGCGTAGAACAGGTATTAATGCGCAGTGCTTTCGCAGAGCTTTCATTTCTGTTCAAGTTATTCATGTGAAGAGGTTTTGACGTGATGATGACCGCACGACGGGAATTAACAGACTTTGAACGCGGAATGTTAGTTGGAGCTAGACGCATGGGTCATGCCATTTCGGAAATCGTTAGGGAATTCAACATTCCCAGATTCACTGTGCCGAGAGTATGAAATTTCAGGCATAACATCCCACCATGGACAGCCCAGTGGTCGACCGCCTGCACTTAACGACCGAGACCGGCGACGTCTGCAAAGAGTCGTAAATTCTAACAGACAAGCAACACTGCGTCAAATAACCGCAGAAATCAATGTGGGACGTACAAGGGACTTGTCTGTTAGAACTGTGCGGAGAAATTTGGCTTTCTTGGGCTATTCCAGCAGAAGACCGACTCGAGTGCCTTTACTGACAGAACGACATCGCTTGCAGCGACTCTCGTGGGCACGTGAGCATATCGGTTGGTCCCTAGATGAATGGAAAACCGTGGCCTGTTCCAATGAGTCACGATTTCAGTTGGTAAGAGCTGATGGTAGGGTTCGAGTGTGGCGCAGACCCCACAAACGCCATGGACGCAAACTGTCAGCAAGGCACTGTTCAAGCTGGTGGTGGCTCCGTAATGGTGTGGGCTGTTTTTTCATGGCATGGACTTGGTCCTCTGGTGCGACTGGACCGAACATTGACTGGAAATGCTTATGTTCAGCTACTTGGAGATCACTTGTAGCCATTCATGGACTTCATGTACCCAAACAACGATGGGATTTTTATGGATGACAATGCGCCATGTCACCGGGCCACAACTGTTCGCGATTGGTTTGAAGAACATTCTGGACAATTCCAACGAATGATCTGGCCACCTAGATCACCCGACATGAATCCCGTTGAGCATTTATGGGACATCATCGAGAGGTCTGTTCGTGCCCAAAATCCTGCACCATCAACGCTTTCACAATTATGGACATCTATCGAGACAGCATGGCTCACTATTCCTGCAGAAGACATCCAACGACTTGTTGAGTCCATGCCACGTCGAGTTGCTGCACTTCGCCGGGCGAAAGGAGGGCCGACACGATATTAAGAGGTATCCCATGACTTTTGTCACTTCAGTGTATACTTGCTGTTAATTCCAAAATTTGCAATCAAGAATTACAAGAGAGATAGAAAAAAAAATGTAGTTATGAAAAGTAAAACGGGGAATGCAGAAATTAATATCCTTATTTTAGTGAAAAAAGGAAGAAATGTTTTCATGAACGTTAACAAAGCCTGTTTCATTGTCGTTGTACTCAAAAATTCTCTATACAACCAGAAACCAGTTATTCATAATGCTTTTTCGATGCCTTGGAGATTGTTTCTTTTATTTTTACAATAAATATCCTTCTATGGTACTTTTCCTATTTGTAATACAACACAATTGAATAATTAAATAATATTCATTCTCTATAATAGCATTAGTCAAAATTTCAATAAACGGTATAATGAGTGTATATGTAACATAATAAAAATAATAATATACCAAAAATGACTTATACTATAAGGAGAAATCTTAACCTATCTGTTACAGATTTGTGGCCAAAACAATAAAACCTCTCATTGTATTACATTTTCCTGCAATTCGAAAAATGTTATTCACTATTCTATTGTTGTATTGGACAAATTATTTTTTAAATATCTTTCTTTAACAAAAATTAACGTTTGATAAAATTAAAAAGACAATGTCTTAAAAGAAAGGAATGTTTTCACAAATGAGGAAACGTATCAATTAAAAAATGCTTTGAATGCAAAGTACTTAATTAGCAATTTAATATATTCTGATATAATATTTACAATGAGGTGTAACATAAGAAACGAAAAAAACTAAAACACGCGTACGAAATTGAGCTTGCCACTTTTGTGATTGTCATCCACTCAGTTGCTTACGACATGAATCTTTGAAATAAAAGACTCAAATCAAAATTTCAATTTATTCGAAAATTGAGAATTATGTATGCCCTACTGCTGTAGCCTTTTAGAATCTTAATCGTGATTTATAAATAATACGAATTTTAACCAGATTGTTGATCTGCTAGTTATTATTATTATTATTTTGGTGTTTTGTATGTGTCATTCGGATGCATGATACTTTGAACTGACATCATCCTCTCTTAAAACGATATATATGTAATACATTCAGCTTTCCCTATGTTGCACCACAGGGCATCTTCCCTGTACACAGATAGTCGTCTCTACAGTATGGAATGAATACCATTAAAAATAATACTTGTGAAAGTTCACATTCTTTTTCCAATGATATATTTAAGTAAGCAAATTACAAATATTGAATACGATTAAAGAAGTATGCAATTTTAAATTTTACTGATATAGAGTGTAATCTAAAATTATATCATTTAAAGACATATAAACCAACATAAAAAAATTAAATTAAATTGTTATTAAAAACCATGGATAAAATTGTAGTGGAAAAAAAATGAAATAAAAAACTAGCACATTTGTACATACACTCATGTCCATAAATTAAGGATAATTCAGAATCACACAGAAATTGAACTCTAAAATAAAAATTTCACCTGTAGAATTATCACACACATCTTGAAGAAGAATATGCAACTTACAGGAAACCACCATATGGCGCGGATAGTACGTCACAATGACGAGAGTGTAAGAGAGGGGTATATAAGGAATGGTGGCAAAGAAGTAAAATTGTTCACAAGCGCTTTAAAAGCCTTTTAGTGCAATAACCGCATAGTTATGGCACAAAGGAAGCATTTGGATGATTTTTTAAGTGGTAGAATTATCAGACGACTGCAATGTGGACGTACCCAGCTGGAAGTATCCGAGGAACTTGGAATCGCCCAGAGTGTCATGTCCAGGCTTTGGCAACGATTCCAAGATGATGGTAATGTGAGTAGATGTTACAGAACAGGTCGCCCCCGAGTTACAACGCCGAATGAGGACCGGTATTTAGCAGTTACTGCCAAAAGAAACAGACGGAGCACAGCATCAGACCTGTCTCGTCAGCTCTCTTCAGCTACCGGTACGACAGTTTCAAGGCAGACCGTGTACAGACGCTAAGGGCACATTGGTCTATATACTCGTAGGCCTGTCCGATGTGTTCCACTCACCGCAACTCACTGTTGCCTGCGATTAACCTGGAGTAGAGAGTATGCATTGTGGACACCGCAACAGTAGTCTGGTGTCATGTTTTCCGACGAGTCCAGGTTTAGTTTGCAGTCTGGTTCTCGCCGGACTTTCATATGGAGAGCGCCAGGTACCCGTTACCATCAAGAGAACACCATTGAACGACACCGTTACGGTGGTGCAGGATGGCTCGTTTGCGGAGGAATTATTCTTGGTTCCAGAACTGACCTGCATGTTCAGAGTGTAACGATGACAGGCCACATCTATCGGGATGTCATTCTGGAACAACATGTACGTTTGTTTCGGGGCGCCATGGGTGCTGAATTTCTGTTTATGGATGACAACGCCTGTCCTCACCGTGCAAACATTGTAGACGAATGCCTTCAATTGGAGGACATCACCCGTATGGATTGGCCAGCATACTCACCAGACTTGAATCCAATAGAGCATGTGTGGGATATGCTTGGTCGACGAATTGTAGCCCGTCAACCCCCTCCCACCTGTCAATCGGAACTTCGGAGGGAATTGCTTGATGAGTGGTGTAATATTGCCCAAGATCAGATTGATAATTTGATACTCAGCATGCCTAGGCGTTGTAAGGTCTGTATTGCATCGTCCCGGAGACATACTCCATATTAACCATCATACTAACCATGTTATACTGTTTTTTGTAAATAGGCTCTTTTTTGAAAGTTGCTCCAGGGAGTAAAAATTACAATTTTTATTAATTATGTCAAACATATAGCATCTTTTTTGCTCTTTACCTTTTTTTTTAAAAATAGACTTTACAAATAAGTCAACTTTGTTTTGCTTCTGTCTCTTTCTTTGCCTGAACTTCATTATCCGTAATTTATGGACATGTGTGTATAATAAAAAAACATAGAATAGAAAAATATATGTACTTGCAAATGTCTCTAAAATATGAAAAAAATATGAAAAAATTAAAAAAAAAAAAAAATCTGGACGTAGGAAAAAATTCACAGTAATGTTTGACTTCATTAAACTAATGCATTTTTATTAGAATTTGTACGATTAACTTTTTGTTATTTTTATTTTGCACTTTAAAGTAGCAAAAATTAATTTTAAAAATGTAATTCATTTTAAATTATTTCAAACGATATTAATATTTTTTTTAAATTTTATCCGACACATGCAACAGTTTTAATCATATAAATATACTACAATCATTATTCTAAATATAATAGATTAAAACTTGGAGTAAATAATACCTTAAAATATTTTTAATGCATGTATTCTTTCCCCAGACCTAGATGTTTTAAATAAAAAGTAATTAGAAAAGAACTTTATTGAAAATCTTTCCTAAATATCAAAATCCTTAAATAACAGCATAATGAAGCATTTAGTAGTATGTAAAATTAATAAAATTCATATAGTTTCATAACTTAAAAATCTGAAAAGTTTGAACAAGTCAACTTGTACGTTTTTATCCTTTTTTTTTTCTATTTTTATAAATACTAAATTTTTTATCATGGTGTTCAAAATGGCTCTCCATAACTTATTAAGTTTTTTTATTCATGTGAAAAATCAATTATCAAAAGAAATACTAGCAACATTTTAACCCTAGAAAATCACCTAACAGGTGAAATCATCTTCCAGGAAGAGGTATCTTGTATAGATTTATTAATGTGAGATTTATGCTCGTTAATGTTGCTTTATCTAAATATATTATTTTCTAAAAGTAATTTTTTTAATTTATATTATTCTCTTTCCGGTGCCACCCTATACAATAAAAGGATTTTTAGTTAGACTTATATTTTCCATATTTTGCCAAAATAAGGAGCCTAAGTTTTAACTATATGCACAATCAGACGATTATTATTTTTCAAGTAGAAGGAAAAAAATAAGTAAGAAAGAATTACTTTATTTTTCTGAAATATTTTATCAGCAGATTTGGGTCAACCCATTGCCTAGTACGAGTAACTCGGAATATATCCTACTTCAATTATCCTAAAGCAATACCATCTTTGTCACCTGTACTATTGGAGTGCAAAAAGTATAGATTATTTATGTCAAATATTTATTTAAAATGTGATAAAAAAGAAAATCTCATATTCCTTTAATTTGTGTTATTTAAAATGTTAGAATAATATGACTTTACTAAGGCTTCAGTACCAATGGTCTGGTTAAACATAAATCTGTCCCTCAAATAAATATACAAGAATAAAGACTCCAATACAAGCAAGAATAAAGACTAATTTCTTTAAGAACTCCAAGAAACTTATCATAAAAAAATATAATTTTGCCATTCCAAAGTGTACAAATTACTAAGGATTCTCCCTTACCCAACATAAACTTTTAATTGTCTTTAATATTACCCAAAAGTATACTCAAGAGAATTTAAGATTCATATTTCTTCTTTTAAAAAAGTAAGAAAATTCTCTGTACAACAAATAACATTTCTAGATGGTCCAGTAATAAAGAGTTACAGCATTAAAACTTAGAAGGAAGTAGTAATCGATTAACTTGTAAATTATTCACGTCGGAACTTCGAGTAACTTTGTTTTAAACCGCTTCCAGGTATGGAACTTAATGCTCAACTAGTCCCATGCATTGTAATTTGAACTGGAGAAACGACCCCCTGTCATTACCATCATATGAGTGACTGACCAATAGCACTTGCCATATTGTAAATCATTTGTTACGAGATTCAAATCCAACACCAAATAGGGAAGTATTTCATCTACATCGATCAATGTTCACTAAATCAAACAACATGCCTTTTAATTTTCATCCATATTGAGTAAAAGCAATTTTCTGTACGTCAATCAAAACTTTCGTATTCAAGTCAGGATGTGACTTCAGAGCAGTCTTAGGCAGGAACATTTGGAATTCTAGAGCAAAATGATAGTTAGATCTCTCTCTTTTGGTATCTCTTTTGTTAGAGCTACATCAAATAACGAAGTTGAAGATAATTACGATTCCTTCGAAATCTTAATCTTCCTCAATTCCTTTGTTTTCAATTTAATACTGTTAGATAAAAATTTAAATTTTGTCTTGTAATGCTTATTGTTAACTTAAAGGCAGTTCACAAATCGTGTACAAATTTCACTCAGTTTGGCAATATGTATAGATGGTTTATTTTCTATTCCCGATTCAGATCGAGTTAAAAACGTTTGGATTTAAGAGTATTATTTTTAGCAATTAATACTCTAATAATTTTTATGTTTGACACTATTTTTAATTTAGATGTTAAACAATTATAATGAAAGTTATAACCCTTATGTTATAATCACAGTCATTTTGAAATTAAATGCTAAAGATACTTTGTTCATATAAAATGTTTCTCCTTTTAAAAGCACAAGATATAAATTGTACAGAATAGTTTTGTAAAAAATTGTTAGATATTATGCTTAAATGTACTTAAAAATATTTGTTGGAATATAGCAGTATATAAATTGTTCCATTTTATGTTGCAATCTAATAATTTTATTATATTTTATTATAAAGCTTATTTTACATCAAATTAACAATTGTGAGAAAAGAATCTTCTTAATGAAACAGGAAGGATCTTTCAATACATTTAGATTTGTTTTGTCTATGCCATAAAAATATAATCTGATAATCATAATAATAATTATCAGATTATATTTATATGACATAGGCAAAACAATAATCAGAACGCAATAAAACAATACTATAATCTGATAATCTGAACGCAATAAAACAATACTATAATCTGATAATCTGAACGCAATAAAAAAACAATACTATAATCTGATAATCTGAACGCAATAAAAACAATACTATAATCTGATAATCTGAACGCAATAAAACAATACTATAATCTGATAATCTGAACGCAATAAAACAATACTATAATCTGATAATCTGAACGCAATAAAACAATACTATAATCTGATAATCTGAACGCAATAAATAAAACAATACTATAATCTGATAATCTGAACTCAATAAAACAATACTATAATCTGATAATCTGAACGCAATAAAACAATACTATAATCTGATAATCTGAACGCAATAAAACAATACTATAATCAGATAATATGAACGCAATTAAACAATCTGATAATCGATAATCTGAACGCAATAAAACAATCTGATAATCGATAATCTGAATACAATAATCTGTTAATCGATAATCTGAACACAATAATCTGTTAATTGATAATCTGAACACAATAAAACTTCTGATAATCGATAATCTGAACACAATAAAACTTCTGATAATCGATAATCTGAACACAATAAAACATCTGATAATCGATGATCTGAACACAATAAAACATCTGATAATCGATAATCTGAACGCAATAAAACAATCATCTCATAATCGATTACACTTTTGCTGAAAATTTATCCGTTTCAATAATATACCATCGGATAATCACATTATTGCAAATAGAACAACATTTATCACTAAATAAATTTAAATTTATACCGAAGTGTCAAATAAAAAAATTTTATTTGATAAAAATAAAAACAAATTTCTCAAACAACAATATTAGAGAAATATTCCAAAAGTTTAAAAGAATGCTCTGAAAACCGATTACCACAATCAAGAAGAAAAATAAAGAGGAACAACGAAACGCCGTTACGAATTTATTTCATTAAAAATCAAGAGTAAATAAATAAAAAAACAGGAGCGTAAAAATAATATAAAAGCTCCTATTTCTGAGAACTCTTCTTTTGATGAAATATCCTCGCTTACTGGATGACAGATTTTTAAAAATCATGTTTTCCTCAAAATCAATCACACAGAGTCAACACAGACAGCTGGAATTATTAAAACAAAATCTGGAAGGAATCTGGCTTTTCCCCCTCCAAAGTTTTAGCATAGTTTTAAAGACATTCTTCCCCAGATTACAAATTAGAAGCTGGTATGAAATATTAAACAATAATGAAGAAAAAAAAATGGTATCTTTAACAGCCTGCTTGTCCACACTCTATTCGGGAAAATTTTAATAAGGAGTCGAAGGATTGAAAAATAACGGTTGCCTTCATACAAATAATTTGACTTAAATTCCTTTTGTATATAAAAGATGACTGAGAAAGCAAGTTCTTTTGAAAGAAACAGAAGATTCCTCAAAGAAAAAAAATTATATTTTTCTGCATTTCTTTTCAGTTTCCATTGTGAGTTCTCCAGTCTGGAAAACAATTATTTTATTCGCATAGAAGTTGCACAAGAAAAACATTTCATTTTTTAAATCATTAAAAATTCTTACGTCAGATTTGTGTGTCAGAAGCGAATATGCAATATTAAACAATAATGAAGGGAAAATTATATAAAAGATGTAACAAATATAAAATAAATAATAATGTTAAAAAATCTTATCCAATTGTAGATTACCAGTAACAAATAAATCACTTGCATATTGCCGATATCAGCTTAAATGTATATGGAATAGGCAAAACAATAATCTGATCACAAAATAACTGATAATCGATAACCTGAACACAATAAAATAATAATCTGACAATTAATAACCTGAACATAATAAAACATCTGATAATCGATAGCCTGAACACAATAAAACAATAATCTGACAATCGATAATGTGAACACAATAAAACATCTGATAATCGATAATCTGAACACAATAAAACATCCGATAATCGATAATCTGAAGACAATAAGATATCTGATAATCGATGATCTGAACACAATAAAACATTAATATGATAATCGATTACACTTTTGCTGAAAATTTATCCGTTTACAATAATGTACCAACGGATAATCACATTATTGCAAATAGAACAACATTTATCACTAAATATATTTAAATTTATACCGAAGTGTCAAATAAAAAAATGTTATTTTATAAAAATGAAAACAAATTTCTCAAACAACAATATTAGAGAAATATTCCAAAAGTTTAAAAGAATGCTCTGAAACCGATTACCGCAATCTAGAAGAAAAAGAAAAAGGAACATCGAAACGCCATTACGAATTTATTTCATTAAAAATCAAGAGTAAATAAATAAAAAAAAACAAGGAGGGTAAAAATAATATAAAAGCTCCTATTTCTGAGAAATCTTCTTTTGATGAAATATCCCGCTTACTGGATGACAGATTTTTAAAAATCATGTTTTCCTCAAAATCAATCACACAGAGTCAACACAGGCAGCTGGAATTATTAAAACAAAATCCTGGAGGAATCTGACTTTTCCCCCTCCAAAGTTTTAGCATAGTTTTAAAGACATTCTTCCCCAGATTACAAATTAGAAGCTGGTATGAAATATTAAACAATAATGAAGAGAAAAAAAATGCTATCTTTAACAGCCTGCTTGTCCGCACTCTATTCGGGAAAATTTTAATAAGGAGTCGAAGGATTGAAAAATAACCGTTGCCTCCATACAAATAATTTGACTTAAATTCCTTTTGTATATTGAAGATGACGAAGCAAGTTCTTTTGAAAGAAACAGGAGATTCCTCAAAGTAAAAAAAAAATTATATTTTTCTGCATTTCTTTTCAATTTCCATTGTGAGTTCTCCAGTCTGGAAAACAATTATTTTATTCGCATAGAAGTTGCACAAGAAAAATATTTCATTTTTTAAATCATTAAAAATTCTTACGTCAGATTTGTGTGTCAGAAGCGAATATGCAATATTAAACAATAATGAAGGGAAAATTATATAAAAGATGTAACAAATATAAAATAAATAATAATGTTAAAAATCTTATCCAATTGTAGATTACCAGTAACAAATAAATCACTTGCATATTGCCGATATCAGCTTAAATGTATATGGAATAGGCAAAACAATAATCTGATCACAAAATAACTGATAATCGATAACCTGAACACAATAAAATAATAATCTGACAATTAATAACCTGAACATAATAAAACATCTGATAATCGATAGCCTGAACACAATAAAACAATAATCTGACAATCGATAATGTGAACACAATAAAACATCTGATAATCGATAATCTGAACACAATAAAACATCCGATAATCGATAATCTGAAGACAATAAGATATCTGATGTAACAATCGTATATGATCGAACACACAATAAAAACATTAATATGATAATCGATTACACTTTTGCTGAAAATTTATCCGTTTACAATAATGTACCAACGGATAATCACATTATTGCAAATAGAACAACATTTATCACTAAATATATTTAAATTTATACCGAAGTGTCAAATAAAAAAATGTTATTTTATAAAAATGAAAACAAATTTTCAAAAACAACAATATTAGAGAAATATTCCAAAAGTTTAAAAGAATGTCTTGAAACCGATTACCGCAATCTAGAAGAAAAAAGAAAAAGGAACATCGAAACGCCATTACGAATTTATTTCATTAAAAATCAAGAGTAAAATAAATAAAAAAACAAGGAGGGTAAAAAATAATATAAAAGCTCCTATTTCTTGAGAAATCTTCTTTTGATGAAATATCCCGCTTACTGGATGACAGATTTTTTTAAAAAATCATGTTTTCCTCAAAATCAATCACACAGAGTCAACACAGGCAGCTGGAATTATTAAAAACAAAATCCTGAGGAATCTGACTTTTCCCCTCCAAAGTTTTAGCATAGTTTTAAAGACATTCTTCAGATTACAAATTAGAAGCTGGTATGAAATATTAAAACAATAATGAAGAGAAAAAAATGCTATCTTTAACAGCCTGCTTGTCCGCACCTATTCGGGAAAATTTTAATAAGGAGTCGAAGGATTTGAAAATAACTTCTGCTCCTGATACAAAATAATTTACTTTAAATCCTTTTGTATATTGAAGATGACGAAGCAAGTTCTTTGAAAGAAACAGGAGACTTCTCAAAGTAAAAAAATTATATTTTTCTGCATTTCTTTTCACTTCCATTGTGAGTTCTCCAGTCTGGAAAACAATTATTTTATTCGCATAGAAGTTGCACAAGAAAATATTTCATTTTTAAACCATTAAAAATTCTTACGTCAGGATTTGAAAAGCCTGAAGTTATATGCAATATTAAACAATGA
>BPLQ01003056.1:0-47181 GCA_021605075.1 Caerostris darwini
CATAAATTAAGGATAATGAAGTTCAGGCAAAGAAAGAAACAGAAGCAATTACAACACCTAGGCATGCTGAGTATCAAATTATCAATCTGATCTTGGGCAATATTTCACCACTCATCAAGCAATGCCCTCCGAAGTTCCGGTTGACAGGTGGGAGGGGGTTGACGGGCTGCAATTCGTCAGCCAAGCATATCCCACACATGCTCTAATGGATTCAAGTCCGGTGAGTATGCTGGCCAATCCATACGGGTGATATCCTCCAATTGAAGGCATTCGTCTAAAATGTTTGCACGGTGAGGACGGGCGTTGTCATCCATAAACAGAAATTCAGCACCCATGGCGCCCCGAAAAAAACGTACATGTTGTTCCAGAATGACATCCCGATAGATGTGGCCTGTCATCGTTACACTCTGAACATGCAGGTCAGTTCTGGAACCAAGAATAATTCCTCCCCAAACGAGCCATCCTGCACCTCCGTAACGGTGTCGTTCAATGGTGTTCTCTTGGTGGTAACGGGTACCTGGCGCTCTCCAAATGAAAGTCCGGTGAGAATCGGACTGCAAACTAAACCTGGACTCGTCGGAAAACATCACACCAGACCACTGTTGATGTGTCCACAATGCATGCTCTCTACTCCAGGTTAATCGCAGGTGACAGTGAGTTACATCTACTCACATTACCATCATCTTGGAATCGTTGCCAAAGCTTGGAGATGACACTCTGGGAGATTCTAAGTTCCTCGGATACTTCCAGCTGGGTACGTCCACATTCCAGTCGTCCGATAATTCTACCACGTAAAAAATCACCCAAATGGTTCCTTTGTGCCATAACTATGCGGTTATTGCACTGAAATGCTTTTAAAGCGATTGTGAACAATTTTACTTCTTTGCCACCATTCCTTATATACCCCTCTCTTACACTCTCGTTATTGTGACGTACTATCCGCGCCATCTGGTGGTTTCCTGTAATTTGCATATTCTTCTGCAAGATGTGTATGATAATTCTACTGGTGAAATTTTTATTTTAGAGTTCAATTTCTGTGTGATTCTGAATTATCATTTAATTAGCAAAATTCATCTGTATCAAAATACATCTAACCGTTGCCTAGAGATTTCAATTAGAATTCTTCCAATGGGCAGTGTTAATGTATAACTAGCAGATATGACCCTACTCTGATTAGTTTCAGCTAATAAAACCTTTTTAGTTTTGGTAAATTTTATACGGAAAAATAACGGGGAAAATTGTACATTAACGTTTTGCGAATAGTAAAGAAATATTTTCCTGAATATCTGTTTATAAATAAAATTTTGAAAAAATATGTACATAAAATCATTCACAAAAAACAATATCTATCAAAATAACGAGATTTAAAAACTAAAAGTATTTTTGAAAAACTAAATTTATTGCAAAGTTACATTTTATTTAATTTTTTCAACGTTGCAATGTTACATTTTATATTTTATAAAAGTAAATGACAAAAATCAATTTATTTTCTAGAATACGTACAAAAATATTTTAAAAATCTATGTACAGGAAGTGCTTTTGTAGCAGGTCACACGATTTCACTTTTACTTAAGCAGGAACCAAAAGACATTTTCATAATTCTCAAGGGAATTTTGAATATGCACTAAGAAATTTGTATTATTATTGTTTCCAGTTAAAATTGCTCCAAGATAGAAAATTGGTGTTCACAAATGTATAGATGTATTTTTAACAAACCTTGATATACTATCCTTACACTAAATATAATTTTAACAACTCGTAACTTGGACTGCTAAGGATTAAAAATGATCGAAAATTTTCGAAAATTGACGAGAAAAATTAGATTAAATGAGACATTGCCCGCTTCTTAATTAACAAAATATGTTGCGGCGATAAGTAGTAAGAGTATTTGTCAATGTTGAAACATTTTGAAGAAACTTCCGTTGCGAAGCATTTGAATGGCAGAGTACTGAGAAGAAATTTAGTATCCAGATCAAATCAAAGAAAGAACTAAATTTTGTTAAAAATTTATAAGTTTGCCTTTTTCACCGATGAGAGTAAATAAAATGTTTCCGTAAGTGAAGAACGCGGCAAAACTTTTCAGCATTGAAACAAAGAATTAAAACTCATAAATGTCGTTGCTCGTTGTCGTCGTATTGTGAATCATGATGGAGTCCTGGTTTGGAGGTCAGTGTTGGCTGCTGGTGTTGGGAAATTAATTTCATTGAAAATACGATGACTCTTTCGAATATATAAAAATATTGCAAGATTGTGTGCAGGGATCTGTTAAAAGTTTATTATTTGGAGACCAGCTTAGAACCGAAAATTATCTACAACACACAGCGAAGATTGTGAAAAAATGTCCGCTTTAAAAGTACCTGCACGGTACCATACCCCTCAGCAGCCGTCACATTCGCAACGTACGGGATGGACTTGACAAATGAGTTAGAAAATAAAATGTTCGAGATAAAGATTCATTAAAAAAATTTATTGTTGCAAGAGTGGCCTGAAAATTAAGGCATGTGCCACACAAAATATTAGTCCAAATACATCATCAGATGACATTGATTATCAAGGCCTAATTACACGGCAAAGCTAACTATAAAAAGTTTACATAATCATATAATACATTTATCATTTTAAGTAAATTTCAAAAAGTAATAAGAAATATAGACCATTTGATCACACTACCAGATGACAACATCTACAAAATAAAGTTTTTTTTTTAATTAAATAATAAGCAGCGAAAACATTTTCGTGATTTTTTACAACACACCATATAAAAGAATAGTGAATTTAGTGAAAAAAATTAGAACGCTGTAAACATTTTTAGAATATAGTAATTGTTATCCCGGACACATATATAACACACACTAAATGTTATACTGGAACGTATAACATTTAGTGTGCCGCAAAACTTTGAAATCAAACCAAATAAATAAAAAAATAATGGGCCTATATACATATAATACATTTGTTATTTGTAGTTTTTTAGACAAATTTTTAGACTTCGACGGAATGGTAAAATATTGAACAGTTCCGGTTCTTTCGATTTGCCAGGCTTCAAATCGACCTGTCTAGAACTGAAACGCAAAGTGTTATTACCTGGTTGTTTTCATCCCCATGAGATCATAAAAGCCATATATTTTTTTAACCAAATAATTTACATAGAAAATATATAACTCAACCTTTTTACAATTGTCTCAATAAGACATCCTTTCTTTTGCTAAGAAATTTTCCCTTATTGCATAGATTTGTCAGGATTTTAAGAAGATAATAATGAAGTGAAATTAATTAAATTTCAGTTATAAATTTGAACATTAGATCCACTAGAATAATATCCAATTTTTCTATTGCCATGCAAATTATATTGATTTTCATTATAAAATTAAATTCTCATACTGAAAGTTTTAAATGAAATTAAAATTTTATGTTGATTTGTAAGCTGTTTACAAAAGATTAAGTGGAAATATTAGCACAGTATGAATACAAGAAGCCAAATTTTAACAATAAAATCAAGTATTTAATCGAATTAAAAAACTATGATCACAAGAGGACATCCTAATTAAATATCAAATGGAATTGACTGCTTTGTAATAATGTTATATTTAATTAGAGAAATATATAACTTGTCTAGACATTTAATTGGAGTTCAGCTAATACTAATGCTCTTATAGTATAATAATTAATTGTATTACAGATTATAAATGTAATCGAAGCACAAGTCATTACATAATTTAAAACAACTAATAGCGCATCTTCCCTACTTTCTTTATTTATTTTAGTTATTATTTAAAAAAGGTTTCCGATTTCCATGAAATGACAGGACATGGATCAATTCCGATACTTGCATGATTATATATTAAAAAAGTTATTATTTTCTAATTTTCTAATTTTTATTTAAGAAAATTTCTTTCTTTTTTTTCTAAATTTCTTAAGAAATATTGACCAGAAGTTATCAAGTTTCAGTTATTAATATGTTAAAAAAAATTTTTTGTTGCACATGGATGAGCCTAGTGTTTCAGCAATGTGTATCGCAACAATCCACTAATGAGAAAGAAAAAGTCATCACTTCAATACCGGAGGTACTTTTAGGGAATAAATGATCTGTATTCACGTTATTTTTTATGATAAAAATTTTTGAGATGCTAATACACGTTGTTACCATCACCAATGCAACAGCCAACAGCATTAGATTTGTACGCGAGTATTATTGCGAATCGGCTGCCTATATTACCACAACACTGCAAGATGAGAAATTCCATTACTTGTTCAAAGAAATTGAATAAAATATTGTATATATATATATACACTCAAGAGCCAAAACTTTATGACCACCCCAAATTTTGCAATGAACTCACCTGGATGACGTGGAAGGCACGTGATCAGGTGGAAGTGGTATTTAACTGCTGCTGGAGAGTCTGAAGAATCATTCTTTCACTTACTTCTGTGTGTGATGGGAAAGGCGGCGAATCTAAGCGACTTTGATAGAGGGCAGATTGTAATGGCTCCGAACAAGTATTTCCGAAACTGCACGACTCGTGGGTTGTTTGTGATCTGCAGTTGTTAGTACTTATGCAAAGTGGATGAATGACGGTGAAACCAGCAGTAGACGACATGGTGTTGGACATCCACACGCTATCAAAGAAAATGGTCATCGGGGAGTGTCTCCCATGGTGAAGCAAAACCGGAGCCAGACAGTGGCTCAGCTGACAGCCCAATACAATGCAGGGCCAAGTAGAATAGTATCGGAGCACACTGTTCAGCGGACACTGTTGGATATGGGGCTACGCAGCAAACGTCCCACTCGCGTGCCTTTGCTGACCAAGCGTCATCGCCAACTGCGCCTGCGCTGGGCCCGGGAACATCGTGACTGGTCCATGGATCAGTGGGAGAGAGTTGCCTGGTCAGATGAATCACGGTTTGCCATTCATCACGCCGATGGCCGTGTCAGGATACGCAGTCTTCCAGGCGAACAGTTGCTCCCTCAATGTACAGTAGGTCATACACAGGCCGGTGGTGGCGGTATTATGCTTTGGGGTACGCTCTCTTGGGCGTCTCTGGCACCCGTGGTTGTGTTAGAGCAGACCATGAATGCTACTGGGTATCTGAACATCATTGCGTACAAGTTGCACCCTTACATGTCCTCTGTTTTTCCAGCTGGAAATGGAATGTTCCAACAGGACAACGCCCCTGTCACAAGGCTAAAATTGTGTTGGAGTGGTTCCAGGAACATGATGCTGAACTCCAGTTAATGTCCTGGCCGCCGAACTCACCGGATCGCCATCCGATAGAACACATTTGGGATGTCCTGGGACGGCAGCTCAGAGTTCAAAGGCCACCAATTCGCAATATCTCGGATTTGCGTGACCGTTGCTTAAACATCTGGTACAATCTGTCTCCGGCATCCACCAAGAACTTGTGGCATCTATGCCAAGGTGGCTTGAACCTGTGTTGCGCACCAAAGGTGGGCCAACTCGTTATTGACAGGTAGTCATAATGTTTCGGCTCTTGAGTGCGTATATATATATATATATATATATATATTAATTATATTATTATATATTAAAATATTTTTGTTGTTGTACATCGATAGACCTCATGTTTCAGTTATGTATATCATCAACAGTCCACTGACAGGTGTGAAAATGCCATCATTGCTTTCCGGTAGCAGTTTTAGGGATAAGTCCCCTGTAGTGAAGTTATTTTGTCGTCGTGAAAATATTTGAAATGCTATTGCACGTTGAAATCACTAATGAATAACTCATTTCTAAAAGTAGCGACTGCAACAGTCACCACTATTGAATTTGTAGGATTTGATTCTTGCAAATCCGTTGCACATGTTACCAATATACTGCAAGTCAAGAAGTCGCACTGAATAAGCAGTTAAATACGATTGCTGTGCTAAACTTTTTAAATATTTGTAATCCATGATCTCCAGTCGACGATCTCTAAACATATAGAGCATATCATGTCCGAACTGTGCTGATGGGAGGACATTACCTTTCGGAGAAACTTTTAGTCTCAATTGCCTAACATTTGCGCGTTGTACGAGAGAAAACTTCGAAACCTTTATTTAAAGTATAAAGGTTTCGATTTTTTATTGAAAGTATCATTAAATATCAAGTATTTATTATAAAATAATATATATTATTACAGTATATTAAGTGTTAAATATCATTTAAGTATCTTTACAATCTTTAAGTATTATTGTAGATCACTTACAATCGCTGTCTAAATCACCATCGTCTCTTTTAATTTCTTAAAGCAATGACTGCAAGTTTGATTTGTCAATTTTTGCACACTTTAGACTAATCAGATTGGGACCTACAGTGTAACGTGGATTACGAACCACTAACAAACATCCATGCCATCGTCAGGATTCGAACCTGAAACACCAAAGGAGAGCTAGTTAGTCAGGCCGCGCAATGACTGCAACGGATGTAGTCAATGGATTCCAAACACAACTCTTTACGCAATTGAAACATTCTTAGGTACAAAAGTTCTTAGTACAAAAATCTTATATCTATGCAAATTTCTTCATAACAAGCAACAAAAATAAACAAAAAAGTAATAAAGTAAATTTAAAAAAGTATAAAATTGAAAGACGGAAAGTATTTTTAAACATAAAAACTAAGAAATAGCCAAATAAATATCAAATCTACCAGTTGAAATTGAGCATAAAATTACAAAATATTGTTTCTTGGTATTTGAAGCAGTCAAAACATGTTCCACGTTGAAAATTGAAATATTTTGTTCGTTTGATATTTCAATAGAAATAGTATTCCCAGTTTTGTGGTTATATTTCATAAATTCTAAATAAGACAGATTTATCTGAAATATCAAAGAAAATACTTTATATAAATAGATTCTGAAAGTGATTATTTTCAGTCTCAAAGTAATCATAGAAATTCTAAGAAAATACATTTAAAATATATTTGTTTGTCTGTCTGTCGCAAACAAGTATCGATTTTAAGTTTGCTAGCTTGCAATAAAGATATTCCTCCCAAATTCAAAAGTACATTACACGCTTCCTTTGACGTGCAGATCTAAAGGTAATGTTTTTCAAATGCAACAAATTATCAGCCTATATCTTTTTGCATTTGAAACACGATTTTTGTTACAAATTCAACACTTTCATGTTATGAATACTTATTGTGATCAACTAGAAATCAACATAAAGTATTAGATTCTAACATATTTTTATCACAAGAAGAACACTGCAGTCATGATGAATGGCGTTTTGAGATGCTTGGTCGCTTACCTGTGTGAAGATCCGTGAAAACATATTTTCTATTTATATTCGTTTCAGAAATAATTTATTTCAATACACTGGCAGTGTTTCAAAAATGCGACGTGTTTACACGTGTTTTGTATTTGAAATCCAACCTCTATCTTAGTTTGATGCTATTAATACTTATTTTGATAAATAGGTAAACATCAATCTCATTCGAAAAATGATCCCGATATGTATAAAATAACCTACCTAAATTTTGAAACCTATTTTTTCTTATTGAATTAAACTTTTAGACATTCGCAAGTAGTACCTTATATGTCGTATATATATCAAGTATCGATGAGATTGTAAAATGTGACATCTTTAGAGGTTTTATATTTGAAATCCCACTTCTATTCTAGTTTGTAAACTTTGATGTTATAAATGATAAGTAAGAAAACATCATAGCATGATTGGTACTCTCAAAAGGAACATGACACATATAAAATAACATACCTATGGTTTGAACCGTACAAGATAACTCTTGCGTAATAAATTAATCTTAGAGACACATATAATCCGTATCTTCGGAAATAAGAAAAATATATAATATTTTCCTTTTTGACTCAGCACTAATTTATTTCTAAGCCCAACTTATAATGCTGAAATATAACTTTTTTTTTGTAATTTCGTTTCTACGCTTGCTCACATTGCCTTAAGCAAGTTGAACTCATCATATGGTATAAAATAATACTTTTGTATCAGATAGGAGCTATTTATTTCTTGTTCAATACAGGTTTCTAATTCATACAGTTTACAAACACAAAGAACTATCTAAAAGTCATTTCAATGTAAAATACATACTATATAGGTTTGTAACAAAATCAGGCAAGATACTGATTATTGGTATTTCATTCTTATTAGGTGTGGATAACAAAGAAAGCATGATATCTTCTTGCTAGAGTTGTCATAATCTTTTATGCTTTTCTACTAATAATAAATATTGAGTTCATGTATGACTTAAAATTATATAGTAAGTAATTTTAATGTAATACAGTAATTGTAATTTTTCATCACCTAATTATACTATATCATCTGAATTTAACTCATAGGTAATATTAATAGTTTTTGCGCAATTTATATTTTTCATTTTGAGAAGATATTTCTTTTTATATCTCTTTCAAATTAATTTAAAAATATTTGTAACTATATATACTTTTTGATTAAGATGCCTTTTTTTTGTTTTCTATATTTCCTTGAAAACGGCCTTCATGAGTAAAGATTCAATTCTTTTTCCCGTCAAAAAATAGCAAGAGTGAAAGTAAATGGATGTGAAGGTAGATAGTAAACACTGATAAGTAATCAGAATAAATCACTGACTCTGGTGAAACAGTGGTCCGGATTGAATCACTTTCTTTTCTTGGATCGACTAGTGGTCAGAAATTAATTACTGACCCTACTTACGCCGGACAGTGATCAGATATTAATTACTGACTCTATGTGATTTGAATAGTGATCAGGAATTAATTATGCAATTGTTCAGCTTCCATCCTTCGCCTTGTCTTTCTAATTTTCGCTATTGCATTTCTGCCTGCAATAAAACTGAAATCAGCCTTTTTTGTTTTCTTCTCGGAAACAGTTCTAAGAACATGCTCCATTTCTGGTTTTTGGTCACAGATAGGAAAAGGATATAGTTTATTACAATTTTGTTCCGTGAATCAGCGGAATAAATTGTCCCTTTCAATTATTTTTAGCAGTAATATACATGTAGATAACGTTATAGTAATAGAGTGGGTTTTAAATTTATTTGTTCTACCACCTTTTTTACAGAAAAAAAAATACTCAGTTATAGTAAAAAATTATGTGATTTTATATATCTATATATCTGCCTCCATTTTAAAGCATAATAAATAAAAAATACTGTAACTAAAACATTTTGAAACTTGAAATCATAAAATAATTAGTCAACCATAATAACATTCGCATTACGTATATAAAATTAAAATAACGAATGTTAGTATAAAAATAAATTAATACAAATAAAACTAAAAATGGTGCTATTGAGAAAATGAACTTATTCACTGCTATTAATGAATTGAGCCTCGACTCTGTTTTTGATTGCAGTATTTTTTTAATTAGCACGATTCACTATTTGCTTTTCGATTACTTACTTGATTTCTGTGTCTGTAACAATTTTATATGCAAGATTGTCTTTCTATAATCCGAAGAAGAATTTGTATTATCTTCATATTAATCAAATGTCAATATATCTAATAACTTATTCAATCAAATTAATAACAGTTTAGTGACTTCGTATAAATGCATATTGGCTGACAAAATTTCAAATTTTATTTTAAAAAACTCAATTTTTTTCAACTTGTATTCGAACGTATCAAACACTGTATTTTACTGAATATATTCAGTTACCTGTATTCCTTTCTTATGCATTATTGACTTTCCACAAACTTATAAATATTCGTTAGTAGCGAAAATAAATACATTGAATAATAAAAAATATATTTGCATGTTATTTTGATGAAAATATTAAAATTGCATACTTTTTTTTTAAAGTTAATCTACTCTTTAACTTAATCAAAAAATGTGCGAGATTTGAAGAAAATGCTTAATGAGAAATACTGTCTAGTAGAAAATAAAAGGTTTAGTATTTTCGTTCTAAAAATTCGCATGTAGTATTTCGTTCTAAAAATGTTATTTCTAAAAAAATTATTTAGAAAACTATAGTATTTATCTAGTAATATAATAGTTACAAAACTATAATGTAAAACTGTGATATTTTCATAGAACACAATTCATCTTACACAAGACCACTGTTTTAAGAGTTGAGAAAATTTATAATAATGCTTAAATAATTACTGAAAAAAAAACAAGAACTTTTTTTTTATTCTATTCAAAAATTACCAAAGGTTTGTATTATTGTTACTATTATTATTTATGCAGAAGAAATATCAGCAAAAAGGACACATTTTCAGAAAAACTAGGAATTTATTCTTAAAATTACATCTTTTTGTGTGGTCCCCTTTTGCCCAATTAGTGCAATTATTTGTCTCATTTTTATGAAGTAGATAAAAAGAAATTGTCCAACTAAAAAGCAAAATATGAAAAAAATTGTGTTCAAACCTGTTTTTAAGCAATCATATTTCGTGTTGTTCCTATACACAGCACAAATAGAGGTTTAAATGTTTCTAACAATTTTATATTCAAGATTGTCGTCCTATATAATCTGAGTGAGAATTTCTGTTGTCTACGTAATAATCAAATGTGAATGTATCTAATAACATGTTACAGCGTACATTTTGAATGGCGTTGCGATTTGTTGAGAAATAAAACATTAATTTGTTGTTTAATTCACTAAATTCTAGTTGGCAACGAAAGTTACACGACTGTCGTACTCAAGCCTAATTTCAAATGCAGATTCAGCTGCCCTCCCTCGTAAGCGGATGTATCTTAATTTAAAGGCGATTACACTGATTGCCAATGGTGATGTACAGGATGTCTCCTGCTTGGAGACTCCTTTTATTCCTCCAGAAGTCTTTTTCGGAATTGAAAGACAAGAGTTCCTTTTTTTTCCTTCTTTCACAACGTCTCTTTTTATTTCGAGCTTCGTGAAACTTTTATGGATGTGATAGATTCGTTTGCCTTGCTTTGAAATTCCACATTTTTTTTTATTCTGTTTCGTTTTCATTCTGTTCAGTCCTATAAGATCTGGGCTCTTTGCGCTTTATTTATTTTCATCTCTTTTTTTTTCCCCCCCTCTCGTTTTAACTCAGATATTTTTCTGGCGCTTTAGTCGGATTACAAATTTTGTCCAGTTCAAGATTTGCTCGAGTGGTCAAAACTGATGTCCCCGATAAAAAGGAAATGGTTTGGAAGAAAGTTTGCCTGGCTAAAGAACCTGTTTCATTCTGCTACTTGGAAAGACTTGAGACTTTTATTATAGATCTTTAAGATCGTATAAGAATGTATCTTGTTACTATAAATAAAAGTAAGAAAAAAAACCACATTAATTTTCTTGATGTATTTCTAGTAAATGATATTTGAATTTTACTTTAAATAGAAATTATTTATAAATGTTTAACGTATGAAATGGTTATAACTAAATTCAAATTAGAGTCCTTTATAACTCTATAATATAGCTAGAATAATTTAACCAGCTTAGAATTTGGTAGGGATAATATGTAAAACAAAAGGGGGAGAATACTGTAAAAAAAGTTTTAAAAGTCACTGATATAATGAATCACATCATTTTTAATGCTTAGATTTATACATTATATTAATAAGTTGCAATATCGAAACAGAATTGATACAATATTATTATTTTATTTGAGGAATTTTATGTTCATGTTAATAATTTTTCGTATGATTCAGAAATTGTATTGTGTACAAAGGATTCCTTATAATACAATATAACATGTTTGCAAGAAGTTTAAAGTAGCTAAGATAACAACATTTATTAATTTTCTTCAGATATTTCAACTAAACGACATATGAATTTTATTTTAAATAGGAATTCTTTATAAATGGGACGGTTATAACTAAATCAATTTGGCGTCATTTATAAATCTATACCTTGTTGGCCGCAGCCATAATTAAAGCATCAACAATAATTTTTCGGAAATATCCTTATCTACTATTATTTCTTTATGCTTTCACAACAAACATTCATATTTTTATTAGAAGCCCTGCCTCTGCCAAATATACACGAGGCTACTTCTACCTCCCTACTAACTACTTTTTTTATTTATCAGCCAGTGTTCCAATTCAACAAAATATAACTGTAAACCCTTTTGCATTTTAAACACGATTTTTCGTATAGGTTAAACACTTTAATGTTGCAAATGCTACTTCTTCCCTTGATAGCTACTGTTGATTTATCAACCAGCGCTCTAAATCGACAAATTGTGTTAACTGCAAACCTTTTTGTATTTTAAACACGATTCTTAGTATAGGTTAAACAATTTGATGTTACAATTGGAATTTTTTATAAATAAAACAAAATCATCAAACAGTTTTTTGATACAGATCCCGATAGATACAGACTAATATATTTTGATCCCTCCCAGATGGCAGCATGCTTAATGTAGAAAACTTCGAGACACTCTGTCGCCGTAACTCCGGGAATCGGAAAAACAAACCGTCTCTTCCAATTCTATTCAGTAGTAATTCATTTCGACGCACAGATGATAACGCAGGAAAAGAGGAGAAATAAAAAGGGGGAAAATAAATAAATAAATAAATGAAAAGCGGGGAATCGGATTTTCTCCAAATCGGAAGGAGCCTGCCTGCTCCTGTGGTCGAAGTCGTGTCTTGTAAAATGCCAAAAACGTCATCTCGATTTTCCCACCCACTGAAGAGTAATTTATTCCGACGTGGATTGGATGTAAAAATTGATCCGGTGCCTTAGAACTCCGGATCGAATTCTTACCCGAATTCTGGAGTCAGTGACTGGGTCAAAAGTTGCGTCTCACAGGTGTTATGAGGAATGAGACGGAATGAATCGATTCTTTTGAGTACAAGGGCGAAATTAAGTTTCGTCTTTTTCCAGAGAAAGAAAGAATCGGAAATGTGGGAGAAAAATAATTTCGGAATAATTTCTGTTTTGGATAAAGGAAAAAAAAACGATTATAAATTACGTATAAGCTTGTCTTCTTTTTTTTAAATATAAGTATAGGATTTTGAAATACATTTGTTGTGAGTTATTTAACACATCATAATTTATGCAATTGGGATATGTATATATAAAATCACTTGTAAAAAAAGTTTCGAGATTTGTAGCAAGTAGATTTATTTGTTATTTTATTGCAGAAGTTAAAAATGATTAAACATTTCATTGAATTTATATTTCTTTTAAATTTTATGAAGCACTAGCAGATAAGAACCCGGCAACATACCCAACATGCATGTCTAAAAGTTAAACATAATTAGTGATTACATGAATAATGATGAAATTATAAGTTGGAATGGGGGTAAATGTTATATATGAGTGTGAAACCAGTATATAATTTAAAAAAATAACAATGCAAAAGAACAATAATGATTACTTTTATTACCAAAGAAAAAGTTTCAATGAAAATTCCTATGACAAAACTCTTCTTATGCCCCACTTAAACTATTTTTAGCAGTCATAGGTCCCATATTAAAGATATGGAGATGTGTGTAGCAATATGTGTCCAGCACAATATCTGCCCACATTTGGCAGAAAATGATGTCTTTTCGTAATTTTTTCGTGAAAATGAGTTTCAAGTTCTCTCCATATCGTAATTCAACGAGAATCATTATTCTGTCTAAATCGGGATTCACCGCTGAACATCACAATAACCCATTTTCCCAAACTCTACAGCTGATGTCCCAAATTTAAGTGTAAACAAACGAGTTTGTCCTCAAACGAGAGGGGAATGTAAATAGCTATTCGCCTGGCATATAAACCAGCATGATTGAGCCAACTGTATACAACTTGTCGTACATTAGTTTTTCGTCATTTGTCATTTGTCATCTCCTATACCTCGTTCATCATACTCCTGTGTGTGATTGTGAGTATTAAACTGAGTTCTGTGGCACAACTGTCCCTTTGGCTTTGTATAGTTATTGCTAGATTTCGATCTTCGTAAACGGTTGTGATTCTTTGCCAACTTGGTTCTGGTTATCGGCTAATTCCTTCTCGCACTTGACCTCTGACACAGTCCTGAAGTCGTACACTGAGGCATATTCAGAAATGCAGATAAATTCGGTTTGTGATCAACAAGATTCCAGTATTCCAACGATTCTTCATTTTGCAAATATGTCCAGTTCCCATTTTAATGTGCTGTAATTCCTCTTAACAACGTCCCTACACATATAAATTGCTATTTATTGCATTGTTTTAAATGCATATATGCCTCTGGAGACAGTTTCTGCATTTTCTAACGTGCGCATGACGACGTCGCTTGAAATGCTTCGCATAACAGCAATGTTTCCTTTTCAACAAACGATTCTTCACAAGTGATTTTGCTCTCTTTTACTAATATTTACTCACAATTTTCTCATTTTATGAATTAAGCTCAACTTTTGAACACCAGTGCAAAATAAAGCATTTTTGTTTTGGTAAATTTCATTAGTAAATAATATCGATAAAAAGTGAAAATTATCATTTGCAAATCGTAATGATATAATTATTCTGAATAAATATTTATAGATAAAAAGAATTTAAGTAAAATGTAAATAATACATAATAAAGTATTCTGAACAAAACAAAAATGTACTAAAAATAAACATTACATATCATTAAAAATTTACCATTTTAACTTAAATTATAAATAAAAAAATCTATAGACGAAGCGATCGCGATACAAGATGGTGTCAGGCACAAAATAAAGTTTTTTCTTACCTAAAAAAATCAATAATCTTCGAAATTTTCAGTTGCACAACAGATAAAAAAATTAATTCAGTGAAAAAAATCAGATGTTGTAAAATCTCTTTATGAAGTAAGCAAATCTGTATAGAAAAAGTGTATTATTAGCATATATCATATGGTCATATTAAAATTGCCGCTACACCGGCTCATTTGTGGATTATTCTGTCTTGAAATTTGGTAGCTGTATCATTGTAAACTTGTGAGGAAGCACTTCGTGAAACAGATACTTCTCAAAATGAAACTGTGGTGCTATGGAATGCTGAAAGTCTTATAATAAATATGCCACTGAATTCCGGTGGCGAAACTAAATTAAAACCTTATATAGTAGACATTTTCCAGTTTATGTTGAAAGCATCTACTGTTCCTTTGAATGAGGAATTGCATTTTATGCCATTGCTAGTATGATTTATATTATATACTGTTAGTACTGGTAACTGTATTATGTGTTGTTGTCATTAGGAATTTACTTCCATACTGTTGATGCTTGAAATTGCATTACGTGTTGTTGGTACTAGGAATTGCATTTTATGCTGTGGGTACTTGGTTTTACATTCTATACTATTGGTGCTAGGAGTTACGTTCTTTGCAGGAATATAATTTTGGATCATGGTAATATCTGAAGTTTTCTCACTTACATGGTGTTCCTATCTTAGCTACTTTAAAAGACAATTAAACGTAGAATGTGCTGAACTTCCTGCTAACATGTTATGTTGGATTATGAGGAATTCTTACGTCAAAATGTAATTTCTGGATCATAAGAAAAATTAGTGCAATTAGTGCAAAAAACATGAACATAAAAGTCCTCAAATGAAATATTAATAATGGTTCAGTTCTGTTTCACTATTGCAACTTGTTGATTTATGAATTATAAATCTAAGCATTGCAAAGAGATGTAATTAATTATATTGATAACTTTTAGAACTTTTTTATGGTATCCTCCCTCTTTTGTTTTGTTCCTACCAAATTCCCTTCTGGTTTGGTTTGTTGCTATATGGTCATTTTGTGCACACTTTAGGCTAATTAGACCGAGGCCTACAGTCTAACGAGGATTCCGAACCACTCACAAACATCCATGCCACGGATAGGATTTGAAATTGAACCTGTGGTACCAGAGTCTAGAACGCTAGAAAATTGGCCATCAGGACGCTCACTTTTGGTTAAATTATTCTAGTTATAAATGACTATTTAGTTATAACTATCTCTTATGTTAAACATTTATAAAGAATATTTATTTAAAGTAAAATTCAAGTATCACTTACTGGAAATACCTAAAGAAAATTAATTTGCTTTTTTTTTCCTTTCTTTTATTTACAGTAACGAGATTGTTTCCTATACGACCTCAAAGATCTATAATAAAAGTCTCATTTACTTGAACATCCACCAAATAAGATTTAACAAAGTTATATTTCACGAATTAAATTTTCCAGAAAGGGCCGTTTCCTGAACGAACTTGAGTAAGAATCTGTGGTCTTTTATTTCTTCATTTCCAAGCAGAATGAAACAGGTTCTTTAACCAGGCAAACTTTTTTCCAAACTATTTCCTTTTTATCGGGGACATCAGTTTTGACCACTCGAGCAGATCTTGAACTGGACAAAAATTTCTAATCCGACTAAAGCGCCAGAATAAAATCTGAGTTAAAACGAAAGGCGGGTAAGAAAAAAAAGGAGATAAAAATAAATATAGAGCAAAGAGCCCAGATCTTATAGGACGGAACAGAAGGAAACGAAACAGAATAAAAAAAATCGTGGAATTTCAAAGCAAGGCAAACAAAGTCTATCCCATCCATAAAAGTTTCACGAAGCTCGAAATAAAAAGAGACGTTGTGAAATAAGAAAAAAAAAAAAAGGGTACTCTTGTCTTTCAATTCCGAAAAAGACTTCTGAGAAATAAAAGGAGTCTCCAAGGAGGAGACATCCTGCACATCACCTCTGGCAATCAGTGTAATCGCATTTAAATTAAGAGACGTCCGTTTAGGGAGGAGGGTGGCTGAATCTGCATTTGAAATAAGGCTTGAGTGGGACAACCGTGTAACTTTCGTTGCCAACTAGAATTGAGCGAATTAAACAACAAATTAGTGTTTTATTCTTCGACAAATCTCAACGCCATTCAAAATGTACGCTGAGTGAACAAGTTATTAGATACATTCACATTTGATTAATATAAAGACAATATAAGTTCTTTCTCAGATTATAGGAAGACAATCTTGCATAAAAGAATGTTACAGACACTCAAGCCCGATTTTGGGCGGCGTATAGGAACAGTGCGAAATATATTTACTTTATATTTTTTAATACATATATATATTTAAAAAATATGTTTGAAGGCAATTTTTTTTTCCTTCTTATCATAATTATTTTTATTATTATTTAATTATTTATTATTTTTTGATGGGCAATTGTTTTTCAGATATTGCATAAAAATTATCCAAAATTTGTACAAATTGGGCAAAAGAGGACCGACACAAAAAGTTTGAATGTAATTTTAAAAATAAATTCCTAATTTTCCTAAAATGATGCCATTGTTTTTGACATTTCTTCTGTATAAACTATAACAATATTTCAAACTTAGGGTAATGTTTTTGAATATGATAAAAAAAACGTACTCGCAATTTTCAGTATTCATTTAAGAATTATTATTACTCCTTATTATTAGTGACTCCTTTGGGCCTGTCTTGCGTAGAAAAGTTCTTCGAAGGAAGATTTTATATTAGAAATAGACAATCTGCGTTCTTTTTAAATGCGTATTTGAAATGCATATTTTGACTTCAAAGCAGCCACCGAAGAAAATGCAAAGGCAAGCGTATATGAGTTGCACCAGGTTTTTAATACAAAAAATCATCATTTACGACTTCCTAAAATTCAATGAGTGATTTATTCCTAAAATGGCTTTTGATTTTGTCACTTCCCGGGAAGTCTATGACTATTTCTTCCTCGCCAACAAGAGACCTCCGAAAGTATTTTGAAATAGAAGTGCAGACATTCCAGAATGTTCGAGACAGTGCAGAGAATCTTCTATGCTAGACGAAAGACAGAGGGTTATAGAGAGACACCGATCTGGATTGGACAAGTTTACTAAACTGTGTTGCAAAATTTTAATAAATGTACTTATTCTTAATGATTTCTAAGATGTGTAATTAATGTCATAGTGTAGCTTTAACTTGAAAATACATGAAATGCATACATATTGCATGAATGGAGGAACGGCAATGAAAATTAGGATTAAAAAATGGATTGCTAATACTAAAAGGTTGAGAAACGCAAATCTAATTACTTATTTCAAAATATAATTTAACAATTTCATTTTTTATAATGCATTCTAAATACAAATTTTGCCTTCCAATTATATCTATAAGGAGATCATTAATATTGTAAAATATTTAAAATCAATGCATTAACAGCGGTACTAACAAATGCAAGATTTTAAATACAAGAACAAAAAAAAAAAAAAAATATATTATACGAAGAATATTCACTCAAAAAATGGATCAGAATATATCTCATAAGAATGATTAAAACTGCTGATAACTGAATGTTGTAGAAGCTTACTAAATAGAAAATTATTATTATATTTTGTATTACCAAATGCACTTTAATTTAACAAGGCATTAAATAACATATATACAGCTACCACTTAGTTCATTTAGAAACTAATGTGTGTAAACTTAATATATTTACTTATTTCATATATTGAATGATCTTAAAATTAATCATCTTTGAATTATATTGCATTATTTCACTCTAATATTGGTTTTCGCTCTACATTTTTCACACTTTAGACTAATTAGACAGGACCTACAGTTTAACATGAATTTCGAACAACTAACAAACATCCATAACACCACCAGGATTAGAACTTTAAGCACCAATGGCCAGAGCTCTAGCCAAGGCCATCAGGCTGCACTCTAATATTGTGAAAAAAATATTTTGCTCATCAATTTCATGATGAAAACATATAATCAATAAGAAATCAATTTGATTTGACTGAGAAAAGTAAATAAAGATGGCAATCATGTAGAAAATAACGTGAGATATCATTCTTAATTAATATTGATTTTCTTCAAACACTATGTTAAATTTTAAATTTTTATATGCTTACAAAAAAAAAAAAAAACATCAAAGAAAATTTCATTAACGAAAACTACTAACTAAAGCTGAAGTAAATTTTCATTATATGTGATTAGAATAAATACTTATTCTATGATCCCTTTTATGCATGGCATTTGTCTTTTATGCATGGAAGCAAGTTTTATTTTAATTCAATCACTAATTAATTAATTCCTTTAAGATATCGAAATCAAGATAAACATTTATACACCAAAGGGGAAGTTTTTAAAGTTTAGTGTTTAGAACCATAAGCAGAATAATTGGTATTTCGAATTACAAAGAACTTGTGTATTTACTAAGGAGTATCTAAACTGTTAGTTGTTGTTGTTGTTGTTCATCAACTAATTTATTCCAAAGTTCATATTACAAATGGTATTTTTTTCAAACTTTATAATTTGGAAGTGAATGATAAACATTTCTAATGACTGAGTACTAATAGAGACTTAAAATAACCTCTCATTTAACTAAACAGTGCAAAAGCTGCCAAAGGCAGTTTATACCACCACCGTTCTTGTCAGTTATTTCCCCTTATTCAATAAAACAGCACCTGAGGTACATGCTCCCAGCAATCAGTTAAATCCAGCAAATCTCGACCTTTTACGCTGTGGCGGCCAAACACAAACGTTTTGCAAGTCCCGGCCTCTGATTTCGAGTCGCACTTTAATTTCTTGGATGAGCTGACTGCAATATTCCAGTTATTGCAATATTTACACTTGAACAGAAAGCTTGTGAGCATATTATGAATAGATGAGACGTCTGAACGACTGATTAGATTCAGATTTCAGGCCCCGTTCGATGTTTGCTGCGGGAAATACTGGGCGAGACCGGATTCAGAATCTATTAAATGGGTGCTGTTCGTCGATTCTGAGGTTTCAAGGAAGATGTAATGAAAGGCACACTGACAAATAAAATCCAAACATTGGATTTGGATGTCTTGAAATTGTCTTGATTGTGGGATTTTAAATTAAATATTAATTGAAGAATGATAAAAAATTCAAGCAAGCTATTTCAGTTGAAAAAAATGTAATTTAAAAAAAAATTAAGGTAATTTTTAAAATAAATTTAAAACAATAAATCATTTAAATAATAATTATTAATAATAATATTAATATTAAAATAAGTAAAATCTAATTATGACAATAATTAATAATAATAATATTGAATTAAATATTATTATTTCAATTTCAACAAAATAAAAACTTACGGCAACATTTTTTTTCCATTTAGTGAAATAAAAAAAACAGGTAATTTGAAACAAAAAAAGTAAATTTTATAAAAACAATTTGGAGAATATTTATCAATAAATTTAAAACAATAAATCATTTAAATAATAATTATTAATAATATTAATATTGAAATATAATGGTAACATTATATAATAATAATAAAATATAATTATTACTAATAATAATAATATTGAATCAAATGTTATTTTTTAATTTCAAAAAAATAAAACCTTCTGGCAACATTTTTTTTTCATTTAGTGAACTAAAAAAAAAAAGTAATTTTAAACAAAAAAAGTAAATTTGCTAAAAAAAAATTCGGTAATTTTTTTTAGTAACTTTAAAACAATAAAACTAAATAATAATTAATAATAAAACTATTAATATGAAAATACTAGTAAAAATCTAATTATAACAAAAATTACTAATAATAAAAATGTAATTATTAATAATAATAATATTGAATCACGTGTTATAATTTTAATTTAAAAATAATAAAAGTTTTTTTCCCATTTGTGGACAACAAAAAAAAAAAAAAAAAAAAAAGCCAAATTTGAAACACAAAAGTAAATTTTATAAAATAAAAAAAAAATGTGGATAATCTTAAAAAATAAATTTAAAGCAATAAAACATTTTCTTAATTATTGTTAATAATATTGTTGATATTAAAATAATAGTAAAAATCTAATGATAACAATGATTGTTAACAAGAAAAATATTATTATTATTAGTAATAATAATTTTGAACTATGGGTTAATATTTTAATTTAAAAAAATTAAATCTTATGGTATCATTTATCATTTTTGTTCATTTATTGAACAAAAAAAAAAAACCACATAATTTGAAACACAAATGTTGTTTTCGAATATTATATATATATATA
Organism: Caerostris darwini; assembly: GCA_021605075.1. Taxonomy (NCBI): domain Eukaryota; kingdom Metazoa; phylum Arthropoda; class Arachnida; order Araneae; family Araneidae; genus Caerostris; species Caerostris darwini. The sequence continues at coordinate 20,815 of BPLQ01003056.1, forward strand.
TATATATATATATATATATAATCTTTAAAGAATTGCGATTGCAATTAAAATTTTTAATATTTCAATATTTGCTTTATTATTCGTGTGAAATAAAACAATTGTTCATTTTAATTCTATTCAATACAAATAATACGATTAATGCCTTGAAAATTACACATAAAGTAAATGAAATTAAAAAATACTTTTTTTAATCTGGACAAACACATATAAGCTTTTTAAATGTGCTATTCTAAACTTCCTAAATTATAAAAGAAGACAAAGAGCTGTTTTGAAATTATATATATACATATATATAATAATAATATCTTTAAAGAATTACGATTACAATTAATATTTCAATATTTGCTTTATTATTATATCTATATATATATTGTAATGTTATTATTTTTAAATATAATTAAGAAAAAAGTATGAATTTTAAGTTTATCTAAAATTAATGCTTTATATTTAAGTTGTATTAAAAATTTTTTAGCAGCTTTTTTAAATTAGAGATTTATTAAAACTAAAACAAGGGTTTATTTGTTAGGTAAAAATATTTTATGCTTATTTGAACCTTTTTTTTATATAATAGAAATATATTATATTACGATAGTAAGCAATATGTATATAATTAGCCGTTTCAACTTTACTCCATTTTGAAGACACATTTATTTTGTACAGGCAAAAATATTTTTCTTAAAATCGTTATATTTATTATTTACATTCTTACAACCTTTTTTATGTCATTTAAAATAAGATAAATGCTTAAAAATATATTTGAGCTTTCAAACGACCTTAACATTAATTTAATTACTTTTAAAAGGCTTTAACTAAATAATATTGTAAACATATAGCTTTGTTTAATACGAGTATAAATTAATTTGAAAAGCTTTGAAAATAAATTAAAATTATACATTTGCACAAGATTCGTTTACTCAAATACGACAGTTACTAACAAATTAGATTGATGAAATCTTTTATAACTATTTTATCTTCAAAAATATTGAAGTAATATTTAAATAAATAAGCGGATAATTTTTATTTCCATTTGAAATATAACAATCTTAAACTGCATATTATTTTAATTTCTAATTTAATTTTAATTTCAAAATCGCAATGCATATAATATTCCATTCAGAATTAATGAACTTATTTATGCAAGCAGGGTGTTAACATATTTTTGCAACTATATTAATTGTTTCCGTAAATAAAATTTAAATGGATAAAAATAAAACCTGCGTGGCATCAATTCCGAATAGGGTTACTGATCGTTTGAATCATTAGAGAGTTTTTGCATAACGTTTTTATATCGTCCGATATTTTTTTCTTCCTACCGCGCATGCTCATAGGAATAGCTTAGTAGTGAAGTATTACAGATAAGCATGCGCAATAGGTACAATGTTTCTTATGAGCATGCGCGATAGGAAGAAAAATATCGGACGATGAAAAAACGTTATGCAAAAACTCTCTATTAAACTTATTTTTAACTTTAAAATGTTGCTGAAAAATTACGCAATAAATTGAGGACTATACTTTTGAGATTTACGAAAAGAAAAAAATACTAATTCGATTACTAAAAATTATATGAGATAGTTTAATATTTCTACACGCTAAATATGTGAGATAGCAAATAATAAAAAAAAGAACAAACATGAAAGTTTACATTTGTTTGCGAGAAAGATCAATAATGAATATCCAATAAAGATACATACACTATTTAAAATCTCATCTTACGTCCCCCTAACAATCAACTGCAAAACCTTTAAGCAACTCTGTAAGTACTTTAAACAAAATTATAAATTCTGATTTTTTAAGCTAGTCAAAACAAAATTACAGAAAAATTACATAAACAGTTTCTAAGACTGTACTTTACTATGTGCTAATTACCGAATGAAACTTATTTGGTAAGTTAAAAATAGAAATATGTTAATATTTTAATAGTTACAATTGATGAGGCTGGGATATATTTATCTGATTGAGAATAGATTTATTTATCTGATTAAAAATTTACTGAGAAGAAAAAGAAAAAAATTTTGTTCAATGGAAAGATTTAAAAAGATTTGAAAGATTTGATTCAAAGATTTGAAAAAGTATTTTCTATTATTACTGCATTCTCTTATAAAATAATTGAAACTAAGGAAAAAATGTAAAAATTAACTCAGGTTACTATTATAAACATTTTTTACCTATTTTTAAAAAAAAGAAAAAAAACCTTACGTTATTTTACCCATAAATTCCCCCACTGCTTTAAGTTTCATGAGGTTCAGTCATATCTCTAAATCTTAATATTTGAAAAAAAATATTATATATTTTATATTTGAAAAAAAATATTATATATTTTATATTTGAAAAAAATATTATATATTTTATATTTGAAAAAATATTATATATTTTATTATTGGCTATATATTTGAAAAAAAATGAAACCGGAATGGAGGCTATTCCATTTAAATGCCTCCCACCAAAGTCCCGCGACGGGTGTCCTACGGATTATTGTGCGCTTTATAAAAACAAGCTCTTTATAAGATGCGTCACAAGACTTTGAATGGACTCAGGAAGATTGTGGTGAAAAAGTGGATATTTTTACCTGCACTTTTTTTTACATATACATTTTTTATCTTGGAAATCAAGTTAATGCAGTATGATAGTTAAATAAAAGAGTTATCAAGTTATCAGAATGAACAGATTAGAAGATAAAATTCTCATATATATATATATATATATAATAAAGAGTATTCTTAAGATATCAAAGTTGATTTTATTCCATTTCTCCACCATTTCTCCATACACTTATGTCTGTGATTTCTATTTTTGACCTTTTAATCTTGATATCTATTTTATGTTGCTTATGTCTTTTGATGCTTCTTATGATAGTTCCATCTATGATGTCTTTTTGATGCTGCTTATGTCTTTTCATGGTGCTTATGATAAATTTTTATAGTTCGAAGGCACAATAATCCTTAGATATATATATATAGGTACTTCTATTATCGCCAAATATATTCGCATATAACTTCCAATTAATAAGCAATTTGTTATTTTCATTACATTTATTTTTAATGTCAGACGTCACTATTCAAAATATAAACATAAAACTTATTCGTTACCTGTTTTGTTTTATGCATAAAAAATGATAAACACATTTTTTTAAATACTGCATTCTTATAAGTAAATAATTTTAAAAATCTAGTTAATTATGTTTGTAAGACAACAACAAAGAGCAAAAAAGTGCTGAAATGTAGTCTTCACATAACCGAAAATAAATCTCTACCAGCAAAAGAAGATATTTAAAATTAGATTTTATATTCCTGGCTGATGCAGTTTCTTACTAAATCAAATTTAAGAACAGAAACTAAAGATAGTGAGGAGAAAATTTCATAGATATTCCTAAGTGCCTGCATCAAAGTGAATTTCAAAGCCAAGAATCCCTTACTTAAGCTATCGTTATACCATCCACTAATTCAATAAGCAAAGCTTTTAAGAGAAGATACTTTGGTGACAGATTTGCTTAAAAAATTTAAAATCCGCTTTAAAAATAGGAATTATTATGTGGGACAAGTCGATTCCGGAAACTTTGAGACTGTAAATTTCAAATTTTCTTATTTGCTATTCATCTTGAACGGCAATTCATTGTAGAACATACGAAGGATTTGTTAAGGCACGATAATATGTCATTAGCACTGAAGATGTAAAAATTGCGTAAGCATACTTCTTGCAGAGTCAGTGAGCCTGCAGTGATATCCAGAAGAATGGTATCATTCTGGAATTGAAGGTTATGCAAAGGATTATAATTAAAGGTGAAATTCTTTCATTTTTGTTGATTCTATTTCACCTGAAAAGAATTGATGTAATAAAGGAAGGAACTTTCGCTCTGGGGAATTTATAAAAGTATTCTTAAGTACTGTACAGAAGACTTTTATGAAATCAAATGATTTTGTTCTAGATGTAATGTAATAATAGCTAAATGTATTTATCTGTAGAAATAAAAATACTTTGCAGAAATAAAATATCTACAATTGAATTTATAAAATATTGAGCACTGAGATTTCATGAGATTGTCAGAATACATTCATTTAATATTTTTTTAAATTTAATTACATTTACTTGAAAGCATTGAAATAATCTCTTTTTACCAAAATATAGCCAAACATTGTTTATCTAAATAAAATTTCTTTCAAAATATTATCTACTTTCAAGATATTTACATTGACATTTTAACATAAAAAAGTAAATCTTTTTTTCATTGTTCTTATATTTCTAGAAAAACATTTATGTACATCAATATTATTAAGTACTTTTAGCAGAATTTTAGTTTTATATTTTATGTAATTATTCTTAATATTAAATTATTTTTATAGCTTTATAAACCGTTTAGTCACCACACCTGAAAGCAAACTATTAGCGGATTTACTCCTGATTCCTCCTACATGTTAGCTTCGCACGTTGCTATTGACATATATACTATTATATATGTATATATATATATATATATATATATACTGCTACCCTACTATGCTAAGCAATGAATCAGCTTAGAATATAATAGCTTATAACGTGAGTTATATCTAAGTTAATACCTAACACTATGTAATTATTCTTAATATTAAATTATTTTTATAGCTTTATAAACCTTTCAGTCACCACACCTGAAAGCAAACTATTAGCGGATTTACTCCTGATTCCGGAATTACTCCTGATAAATTCTTCATATTATAATATGAGGAATTCATTCTAGTAAAATAATCTAAACAATTTAGATTTGTGTAGTTTGTTATGAAAAAGAGCAATAAACCACAATATTAATCTTGTGATCTAATATCGTTCCAATATTCAAATAAATGTTGTACAAATTGTACAACATTTAAAATCTCTTAACTCTGCTTGCGGGATAAAGCAACTCTTAACTATTTAATCATTTCAACATCTCACCTCATTCCGAAATCATGCTTTTAACAGGATTACCCGACGCTTAATTTTAAAGTCCAATACATTTGATGGCAGGTTATTTCACCTAAAAATACCAGAATGTCTCCTTAATTGACTTCTGCCCCGGATCTAAATTTTCCTTTCGCACGTAAACAGACCAAATTGCACGAGGGCAATCATTCTTCGTTGGAGCAGGAATCCGCGGCCACAATTTCCAAATCCGACGGCCTACTGAGCCACAGTTCACCCTCGGTCACTCGGATTAAAAGGGCGGAATAGAAAGTTATGAAATTCTGGATTCAACATAGTTTGTGGAAACAATGTACTCTTCCATTTTGTGTGCGAAATAATGTTCACAACAGCTGTAGATTTACATCGTTTACCTTGCCTGGTGAAGTTTTAAATATCTTATTAAGAGTTAGTTAAAATGATTTCAAGGTCTGTACATAATTAAAAGGAATTATTAGTGAGAATGTAATCATTATAAACCGTTTTACAGAAACTGTGACTAAAATGCATTATTTTATCGTGGTAAAAAAGAGAGATTTTAGAAGTAACTGCCAGGCATTTTTTGTGTCGTATGGGAGAAAACCCGGAAAATAACATAATTTAACCTGAAATTCGATGCGAGACCCTTCATACACATTGTCTCAATCTCCAACTAGTCTTCTTGCTTCTGAAGCGGCCTGATAACCAGTTGTCGAGTGGTCTCACCTTTGGTACCACGTGCTTCAAGTTCGAATCCATGACATGGAGCCAAGCGTAACTCAAACACTAATCAATATTCTGATGTCAAATTTCACACATATGTCAAGGACAGTGCCAAAAACCAAAACACTTTAAAAAAATTCTAATTGCCCGCGAAATTTGAATTGAAAATTTGTTTTAGTTTTTGGACACAGTAGTATACAATTGAGTGAAGACGATTGGCCTCTAACGGTACAATAATGAGCATCCTATAGGGCATTCTATGATTGAATATGCCCAATATGTTTACAGATACTACACAGTTTTCGACAGCCATCTTTGAAACATCGACCAATAATTTTACTAAAATATTTTTATCTATTGTTACTTCTTTATGCTTTTACTAAATTCTTTTTTTATTAGATGTCCTGCCTCTCACAGATATGCACGAGGCTACTTCTACCTCCCTGGACAGCTACTTTTTTATTTATCAATCAGTGTTCTAATTCAACAAATTATAAATGTATACACTTTTACATTTTAAACATAATTCTTAGTACAGGTTAAATACTTTGATGTTACAAATGGTAAGTTTTATCAATAAAAAAAAATCATCAAACATTTTTTGATACTGATCCCGATAAATACAGACTAATATATTTTGATGCCTACCAGATGGCAGCATGCTTAATGTGGAACACTTGGGACACTCTGTCGCCATAACTCCGGGAATCGGGAAAACAAACCGGCTCTTCCAATTCGATTCAGTAGTAATTCATTTCGACGCACAGATAATAACACAGGAAAAGAGGAGAAATAAAAAGCAGAAAATAAAAATAAATAAATAAATGAAAAGCGGGGAATCGGATTTTCTCCAACTTGGAAGGAGCCTGCCTGCTGCTGTGGTCGAAGTCGTGTCTTGTAAAATGCCAAAAACGTCATCTCGATTTTCCCACCCACTGAAGAGTAATTTATTCTGACGTGGATTGGATGTAAAAATTGATCCGGTGCCTCAGAACTCTCAGATCGAATTCTTACCCGAATTCTGGAGGCAGTGACTGGGTCAAAAGTTGCGTCTCACAGGTGTTATGAGCAACGAGACGGAATGAATCGATTCTTTTGAGTACAAGGAGAAATTAAGTTTCGTCTTTTCCCAGAGAAAGAAAGAATCGGAAATGTGGGAGAAAAATAATTTCGGAATAATTTCTGTTTCGGATAAAGGAAAAAAAAACGGTTATAAATTACGTATGAGTTTGTCTTTTTTTATGTAAGTATAGGATTTTGAAGTACATTTGCAGTGAGTTATTTGACACTTTATAATTTTTGCAATTGGGATATATATATATATATATATATATATATATATATATAATCACTTGTAAAAAGTTTTCATGTTAACAAGAAAGCAACTAGGTTTGTTTGTTATTTCATTGCAGAAGTTTAATAAAAATGATTAAACTCTTGATGGAATTTACATTTCTTTTGAATTTTATGAAGCACTAGCAGTTAAGAACCCGGCAACATACCCAACATACATGTCCAAAAGTCAAACGTAATTGGTAATTATATGAATAATGATGGAATTATAAGTTGAAATGGAGGTAAATGTTATATATGAGTGTGAAATCATTATATAGGATAAAAATTAACAATGCAAAAGAACAATAAGGATAATTTTTATTACCAAAGAAAAAGTTTGAATGAAAATTTTTATGACAATAACTCTTCTTATGCCCAGTTAAAATATTTTTGGCAGTCATAGGTCCCATATCAAAGATATGGAGATGTGTGCAGCTCTCCAACACGATACCTTCCCACATTTGACAGAAAATGATGTCTTTTCATGATTTTTCAGGGTGAAAAGAAGTTGCACGTTGTCTCCATATCGTAATTCAACGAGTGTCAATATTAAATCTAAAGCAGGATTTACAGTTGAATGTAAATAGCTATTCGCCTAGCATATAAACTATCGTGTTTGAGACAACTGTATACAGCTTGTCATACATTAGTTTTTCGTCATTTGTCATCTCCTACCTAGTTCCTCATACTCCTGTGTGCGATTATGAGTATTAAACTGAGTTCTGTGGCACAACTGTCCCTTTGACTTCATATAGTTCTTGCCAGATATCGATCTTCGCAAACGGTTTTGAATCTTGGTCAACTTGGTTCTGATTATCGGCTAATTCTTTCTCGCACTTGACATATGACACAGTCCTGAAGTCGTACACTGAGGCATATTCAGAATTGGAGATAACTCGGTTTGTGATTATCAGGATTCCAGTATTACAACGATTCTTCCTTTTGCAAATATGTCCAGTTCCCATTTTATTGTGCTATAATTCGTCTTAACAACGTCCCTTCACATATAAATTGCTCGAAACCTGTTTTAAATGGATATGTGCCTCTGAAGACATTTTCTTCATATTCTAACATGCTCATGACGACGTCGCTTGAAATTATTTGCATAACAGCAATGTTTCCATTTCAACAAATGATTCTTCACAAGTGATTTTGATCTCTTTTACTAATATTTACTCAGAATTTTCTCAGTTTATGAATTATGCTTAACTTTCGAACACAAGTGCAAAATAAAGCATTTTTGTTTGGGTAAATTTCATTAGTAAATAACATCGATAAAAAGAGAAAATTATCATTTGCAAATTGTAATGATATAATTTTTCTGAGTAACTATTTATAAATAAAAGGAGTTAAAGTAAAGTATAAATAATACACAATAAAGTATTCTAAACAAAACAAAAATATGCTAAAAATAAACATTACATTTAAAAATAAACATTTACTATTTTATCTTAAAAAAAATCTCAATAAAAAGATCTACAGAAGAAGCGATCGCGATACCAGATGGTGTCAGGCACAAAATAAAAGCTTTTGCTAATATAAAAAATCAATAATCTTCGAAATTTTCAACTACACATCAGATAAAAATTAATTCAGTGAAAAAGATCAGATGTTGTAAAATCTCTTGATGAAATAAGCAAATCTGAATAGAAAAAGTGTATTATTAGCATATATCATATGGTCATATTAAAATTTCCACTACATCGGCTCATTTGTAGATTATTCTATGTCTTGAAATTTGGTAGGGGTATCGATATAAACTTGTGAGGAAGCACTCCACGAAACAAATAGTTCTCAAAATGAAACTGTGGGGCTATGGAATGCTGAAAGTCTTGTGATGAATATGCCACTGAATTCCGGTGGCGAAACTAAATTAAAACATTATATAGTAGACATTTTCCAGTTTATGTTGAAAGCGTCTACTGTTCCAGTGAATAAGGAATAGTATTTTATGCCATTGTTGCTAGGATTTATATTATATACTGTTAGAACTGGTAACTGTATTATGTGTTGTTGGCATTAGGAATTGCCTTCCATACTGTTGATGCTTGAAATTGCATAACGTGTTGTTGGTACTAGGAATTGCATTTTATGCTGTGCGTGATTGGATTTGCATTCTATACTATTGGAACTAGAAGTTGCATTCTTAGTAAGAATTTCATTCTGAATCTTGGTGATATCTGAAGATTGTTTACTTAGATGTTCTTTTACTTAGGTGTTCCTATTTTAGATACTTTAAAAGTCAATTAAACATAGAATGCGCTGAACGTTCCTACGAAAACATTATGTTGGGTTATAAGGAATTATTTGCACACAATTCAATTTCTGGATCATAAGAAAATTAGTACAAAGAACATGAACATTGAAGTCCTCAAATAAAATAATAATAATGGTTCAATTCTGTTTCCCTTTTGCAACTTTTTAATTTAAACATGATAAATCTAAGCATTACAAAGCGATGTAATTTAATACATCAGGGACTTTTATAATTATTTCCAACTTGCCATCCCTCTTTTGTTTTGACTCTACCAAATTCCCTTCTGGTTAAATTATTCTAACTGTTGTAAAGAGTTCTAAATGACTCTAATATGAATTTAGTTATAACTAACCCCTATGTTAAACATTTATTACTATTTAAAATAAAATTCAAATAATTATTCAAAATACCTAAAGAAAATAAATGTGCTTTTTTGTATTTCTTTTATTTATAGTAATAGTTAGTTTCTTATACGACCTTAAAGATCTAGTCTCCTTTAATTGAATATCCTCCAAATAAGATTTAATAAAGTTATATTTCACGAATTTAATTTTCCAGAAAGGGCAGTTTCCTCAACGAACTTAAGTAAAAATTTATGGTCTTTTATTTCTTCATTTTCCAAACAGAATTGAAACAGGTTTTTAACCAGGCAAACCTTTTCCCAAACCATGTCCTTTTTATCGGAGACATCAGTTTTGACCACTCCAGCAGATCTTGAACTGGACAAAATTTCTAATCCGACTAAAGCGCCAGAATAAAATCTGAGTTAAAACGAAAAGGGGGGGGAAGGAAGATAAAAATAAATAAAGAGCAAAGAGCCCAGATCTTATAGGACGAAACAGAAGGAAACGAAAAAAAAATAGAAAGCGAAGCTGGAAATAAAAAGAGACGTTGTGAAATAAGAAAAAAAGAAAGGAACTCTTGTCTTTCAATTCCGAAAAAGGACTTCTGGAGAAATAAAAGGAGTCTCTAAGAAGGAGACATCCTGTACATCACCACTGGCAATCAGTGTAATCGCATTTAAATTAAGAGACGTCCGTTTAGGGAGAAGAGCAGCTGAATCTGCATTTGAAATAAGGCTTGACTAGAACAGTCGTGCAACTTTCCTTGCCAACTAGAATTTAGTTAATTAAACAACAAATTAGTGTTTTAGTCCTCTATAAATTTCAATGCCATTAAAAATGTACGTCGAATGAACAAGTTATTAGACACATTCACATTTGTTTAATATGAAGACACCACAAATTCTCTCTTAAGTTATCGGAAGACAATGTTAAATAAAAAAACATACATGTTTTTTATGTAATGTATAGAAACATTACGAAATATGATTCCTTAAAAACCAGTTTGAATGCATTTTTTTTTATTATTCTTTATTAATATTTTATTTTTTAGATGGGAAAATTTCTTTCATAAAAATGTTACAAAAAATTGCACATATTGGGCAAAAAAGAGGACCGCACAAAATGAAGATTGAATGTAATTTTAAAAATAAATTCCTAGTTTTTCTGAATAATGCTACTTGTTGCTGACATTTCTGTTGTAAAAATAATAATAATAACAACAATTCGGATTTTGGGATTTTTTTTTGAATAAGATAATAAAAAACGTGCCTACAATTTTGAGTATATATTTAGGAATTATTATTACTCCTTATTATCAGTGACTCCTTTGGGCTTGTCTTGCAGAGAAAAGTTCTTTGAAGGAAGGTTTATATTAGAAATAGACACTCTGCGTTATTTTTATATGCTTAGCTGAAATACATATTTTGATTTCAAAGCTGCTACTGAAGAAAAAGCAGAGGTAAGAGTATATGAGTTGCACCCGGTTTTCAATACAGAAAACTCATCATTTACGACTTCCTAAAATTCAAAGAGTGATTTATTCCTGAAATGTCGTTTGATCTCGTCACTTACCATAAAGTCTATTAATCTTTCTTCCTCACCAACAAGAGACCTTCGAAAGTATTTTGAAATAGAAGAGCAGACATTCCAGAATGTTCGGGACAGTACAGAGTATCATGTTTGCTGGATGTAAGACGGAGGGCAATAGAGAGGCACCGATCTGTATTTGTCAATTTTACTAAACGGTGTTCCCAAATATCAATAAATTTTCTTGGTAATCTCTAAGATTTTTAGCTTGGTAATTTATAAGATTTCTAAGATGTAACTTTAGCTTCAAAATAGATTATTACAATATACATTGTTATTGTATGAAAGGAGAGTGGACAATGAAAATTTTGATTGGATAGCACATACTAAACGATTGAGAAACGTTAATGTAATTACTTATTTCAAATTATAATTTTGCAATTTCATTTTTTACAATGCATTCTAAATACTATTTATCCTTCTTATTATATCTATAAGGAAATTATTAATTTGGTTGGTCGCTTTGCGGTTATTTTTTTGCACACTTTAGGCTAATCAGAGCGGGACAGTTTAACGTGGATTCCGAACCCTAGTAAATATCCATGTCATTGCCAGAATTCCAAACTTTAGCATCATGCCGCCAGAGCGCTAGCGAAATGGCCATCACACAGCAAAGATCCTAATATGGTAAAAAATATTTCACTTAGTCATTTCATGATGAAAACATATAATCAATAAGAAATCAATTTGATTTGACTCAGAAAAATAAAGATGGCAATCAACTAGAAAATGACTTAGGATATTATACTTAATTAATACTGATTTTCTTAAAACATTATGTTAAATTTTAAATTTGGTATGCTTACAAAAAAAAAGCATCATAGGAAATTTCATTAATGAAAACTACTAACTAAAATTGAAATAAATTTCATAATAAGTGATTAGAATAAATATTAACTCATTCTATGATCCACTTTATATATGACGTACGATCTTTTATTAAACTTATCAGCACCCTGTTTTAACTCCTTTAAGATATCGAAATCAAGGTAAACATTTATACACCAAAGGTAATGTTTTTAACCTTTTCTAGAACCATAAGCAGAATAATAATTATTTCGGAATTACAAAGAGCTGATGTAAATCAGTAAGTTTTGTTCAAACTGATTTATTCCAAAAAGTTCATAGAACCAAAACGATTTTTCGAATATTGAGAACTGAAATAAACGTTTTTTTAACTAATAGAGACTTTCTCAGAACCAATGCAAAAAGCAGAATAATTGCAGTTATTTCCTTATTCAGTGTATTTGAAATTAAGCAAACTGCAAAAGCTGCCAAAGGCAATTTATACCACCACCGTTCTTGGCAGTTACTCGCTGGAACTGAAATGGCGAGTCATTTACCCTTTCCGTTCCGATGGACGTGTTTGGGTATGGCGTTTACCAGGACAACGCCTTTTTGCCCGAGTGTGTCGTCCCCTGTAAAGTTTAGTGGAGGAGGATTGATTTTGTTTTCTTCATCAACTGGTGAAGGTTTTGCGATGAATGCCGATAGATACTGTGATATTTCGACAATCATGTCCTTCCTACCTTGTGGGCAACGTGCGGTATGGATTATTTCCACTCGACAACGTAACATTTTTGCAAGGAGGGACTTTGATTGGTATGTGAACAGCAACGTTAAACGCATGGATGGCCGGCGCAGAGCCCTGATCTTAACCCAATTGAACATCTTCTGGACCGTCGGTTGAGGGCCTGCACCCCACTCCCCAAAAAGCAACTGAACTACGGAACTTCCTGTTAAACATTTGGAAGGAAATTCCTCTTACCACTATGGCTAATTTTGGAAAAAGCATGTCCAAACAGCAGTGCAGTCAAGGAGGCCCTACCTCCTATTAATTTTAATAAATATGGGTTTATGTCGTTATAGTGTCGTGTCCCGTCACTTTCTTCCATATAGTGTATTTCCCCTTATTCAATCAAACACTACCTGAGGTATACGCTCTCAGCAATCAGTTAAATCCAGCAAATCTCGACCTTTTACGCTGCGGCGGCCAAACACAAACATTTTACAAGTCCCGGCCTCTGATTTCGTGTCTCACTTTAATTTCTTGGATGAGCTGACTGCAATACTCCAGTTATTGCAATATTTACACTTGAACAGAAAGCTTGTGAGCATATTATGAATAGATGAGACGTCTGAACGACTGAGTAGATTCAGATTTCAAGCACCGTTCGGTGTTTGCTGCGGGAAATATTGGGCAAGACCGGATTCCGAATCTATTAAAAGGGTGCTGTTCGTCGATTCTGAGGTTTCAAGGAAGATGTTATGAAAGGCACACTGACAAATCAAATCCAAACATTGGATTTGGATGTCTTGAAATTGTCTTGATTGTGAGATTTTAAGTTAAGTATTAATTGGAGGGTTTAAATCATAAGAATTTAAACAAGCTATTTCAACTGAAAAAGAAATTAATTCAAAATAAAAGTAAGTTTTTGATTAATTTTTATTTGTAAATTTTTTGGGTAATTTTTTAGATGTAAATTTTAAATAATAATAAAATATAATTTTAATAAAATAATAATAAAAATATAATTTATATGTAAAATTGTAATTTTAAATCATGAGTTAATATCTTAATTAAAAAAAAAATTCTCATGATAACAATTTTTTTATTCATTTAGTGAAAAAAATAATATAATAAACCCGTAATTTCAAAAAAAAAAAAAAAATGCTTGTTTTCGAATAAATATGAATTTCAATTGCTTTTTTTTATTCCTATTTTATTTTCATACTTAAGAAGATTTAAATTTCAAAACAACAATTTGTCTTCCTTTTATAATTTAGGAATTTTAGCATAGAGCATTTAAAGGGCTTATATTATTTTGTCCCGATTAAAAAAGTATGTTTTTTAATTTCATTTACTTTACGTATAATTTTCCCGGCATTAATTGTATTATTTGCATTGAATTGGATTAAAATAAAAACAATTGTTTTATTTTACACGAATAATAAAACTAATATAGAATTATTTAAAACTTTAAATGTAATCATAATTTTTTTAAATATTATTATTTTAAAATATAAAGAGTAATTAACAAAAAAATATGGATTTAAATAAAAAACGCATGGATTTAAGTTTTTTTAAATTTCATGCTTTATTGTTAAGTTTTATGGAAAATTTTAAAGTAGATTTTTTTTTTTAAATTAGAGATTTATATTAACTAAAAAAATAATAAAATTTAAAACACAATTTATTTGTTTGATAAAAAGTATTTTATGCTACAACCGTGCTCCCTTCCACGCACTATATGACTGCCCCCTGTGGCGTTCAGGAGAAATGGTCAGTTGGTCTTGAAACTCTCACCTCGAGAGAAAATATATTTAGCACAACCCTGTGTATAATTTGGACTGCCAATTCTCACCCGCAGAGGAAATATATTTCGCGCATCCAGCACGTACCTGAGTATCTTTATTTTCGGCCTATTCATGGAATCTTTCTCAGAATGTCTAATTATATGTCCTTAAATGAATTAAATACTGCCCGTAGTTAATTAAACGTGTGGGCTGTTTGTGTAAATAATGCTGTAAATTCTCAAACTTGTGTCTCAAGTCTCACCCAACCAAATCCATTTACAATACGGCTGCACAACCCACAACACTAGAATGCTCATTAAAATTTTTTATATAATAGAAATATATTACTTTAAGATAGTAAGCAAAATGTATATAATTAGGCTCTTCAACATTACTCAATTAATAGACAAATTTATTTTGTACAAGAAAAAAAAATGTTCTTAAAATGTTCTTAATTATTTAAATTCTTACCATCTTTTTCGTATCATTCATAATATTTTATGCATTAACCTTATATTAGAGATAAATATCTGAAATGCTCTTGAGTTTATAAAAGAATTACTTACAGTTAAATTTCTTTTAAAATACTTTAACTAAATAATATTGCAAACGTATAGCTTTGTTTAATACAAGTGTTAATGATATTTAAGTAATACGGAAAGCTTTGAATATAAATTTAAACTATTCATAAATATTTTATTCGTTTACTATAACTACTACAGTACAACTACTACAAATAATAATGTCAAAATGAAAACACAAATTGTTGACGATAATCTTTTATTACTACTTTATTTACAAAAAATTTGAAGTAATACTTAAATAAATAAGAGATGAAAAGAATTTTTTCATTAGAAATATAAAAATCTTAAATTTCATGCTTTTTTTTTTTTTTTTTTTTTTTTTTTGAAATTCTAAATTAATTTTAATTTAAAAATTGCAATACATATATTATTTCATCCAGAATTATTGAAATTTATCTAAACAAATAGGGTAGCACCATGTGTTCAGTTATTTTTTCAACGATTTTAACTGTCTCCATAAATAAAATTTAAATGGATAAAAAAAAACTGAGTGGCATCAATTCCAAATAGGGTTTAATTATCGTCTCCATCTTTAAAACTATTCATAGCTTTAAAATATCGCTGAACAATTATACAATGAATTGAGGACTATAATTTTGCGTTTTACGAAGAGAAAAAATACTAAATCGATTACTAAAAAATAATGTGAGATAGTTTAATATTTCTACACGAAAAATATGTGAGTTAATTAATAATTAGAAAAAAACGTAAAAGTTTACATTTGATTGCGAAAAAGATCAATAAAGAACACCAAATAAAGGTACATACACCGCTTAGTATATCTAAAATCTCATCTCATATCACCCCCCAAAGTACTAATGCAAAAATATAAAATTTAATTTTAAGCTAATCAAAACAAATATTACAGAAATATTCCAAAAAACAGTTTTTAAACTTAAACTATGCTCTAATTGTTGAATGAAAATTATTTTATAAGTAAAAAACTGGAAATATATGGATATTTTTATTGATGAGGCTTGTATATATTTTTATCTGAATGCAACAGAAAATATCCGATTGGGAATAGCTATATTTATCTGATTGCAATTTACTACTGAAAAAAAGGAGGTTTGTTTTGGTGTGTCGCTCTACTCTCAGTTTTTGCACACTTTAGGCTAATTAGACCATGACCGACTGTTTAATGTGTATTGGTAACCACTAACAAACATCCATGTCTCTTCCATTCCTCCTCATATTCTAGAATTCGAACCTGACGACTGTCGTATCAAAGGAAAAAAACTGAGGAGAAAAAGTAATGGAATTTTAGTTCAAAGAAAACAAGGAAATTTTGATAAAGGTTTTGCTATTCTTACTGCATTTTCTTTTTAAAAACTTAAAATAAGGAAAAAATGTAAAAATTAACTCAGGTTATAATTCAAAATATGTTACACAACTATTTCAAGAAAAAACATCATTTTAGCCAATCATTGTCCACGATATCAGAATCAGTCATACCTCTAAATGTATTACTCTATATTTGGAAAAAATTAAAAAATGATACCGGAATGGAGGCTGTTGCATTTAAATGCATCACACCAAACGGGTGTCCACTGGATCACTACGGGTGTCCACTGGATCACTACTGGTGTCCTATGGATTATGGTGCACTTTATAAAAAAACAAGATCTTTACATCACAAGATTTTGAATAGACTCTGAAGATTGTGGTGAAAAAGTGGATACTTTCATCTATACTTTTGTTACGTACACTTTATTTATCTTTAAAATCAAGATGTAGTATGATAGCTAAACAAAAGAATGAACTTATCAGAATATAAAATTCTTATATATATAGATATATATACAGGGGGTTCACATATCTTTGGAACGATTTGAAGAATATAATTCATTCTGATAGCTCTTTTGTTTAACTGTCATAGTACATCTGGATTTCCAAGATAAACGAAGTATCCTTAAAATATCAACATTGATTTTGTTCTATTCCTCCACCATAAGCTTCTTTTCAATGTCTTTTGATGCTACTTATAATAGTTATGTCTATGATGTCTATTTGACGTTGCTTAGGTCTTCTGGTGCTACTTATGATGGTTATATCTATGATTTGTATTTGATGATATGTATGTCTTTTCATGGCACTTCTGATATTTATGTCTATGATTTCTATTTGATGTCATTTATGTTTTTTTATGTTTCTTATAATAGTCATGTCTATGTAAAATTGTTGCTGCTTATGTCTTTTGATGCTAGTTATGATATGTGTCTACTACGTCTATTTGATACCGCTTATGTATTTTTATGATTCTTATGATAAATTTTTATAGTTCAAATGCACAATAATCCTT
Source organism: Caerostris darwini (assembly GCA_021605075.1). Lineage (NCBI taxonomy): Eukaryota > Metazoa > Arthropoda > Arachnida > Araneae > Araneidae > Caerostris > Caerostris darwini. The sequence goes on from BPLQ01003056.1 coordinate 38,137, forward strand.
ATATATATATAAGTACTTCCGTTATCACCAAAAACCTTCGCGCATAAATTTCAATTAATGAGCAATTAGTTATTAGCATCGTATTTATTTTCATTGTTAGATGTCACTATTCAAAAGATAAACATAAAACATAATCGATATATGGTATGTTTTACGCATAAAAATTATAAATGCATTTTTTTAGAAATACGGCATTGATATAAGTAAATAATTTTAAAAATCTAGTTAATTATGCTTGTAAGACAAAAAAAAGTGCTGAAATGTAGTCTTCACATAACCCAAAATAAATCTTTGCCAGCAAAAGGAGATATTTAAAATTAGATTTTATATTCCTGGCTGATGCAGTTTCTTACTAAATCAAATTTAAGAACGGAAACTAAAGATAGCGAGGAGAAAATTTCATAGATATTCCTAAGTGCCTGCGTCAAAGCGAATTTCAAAGCCAAGAATCCCTTACTTAAGCTATCGTTATACCATCCACTAATTCAATAAGCAAAGCTTTTAAGAGAGATACTTTGGTGACAGTTTTGCTGAAAAAATTTAAAATCCGCTTTAAAAATAGGAATTATTATGTGTGACAAGTGGATTTGGGAAACTTTGAGACTGTAAATTTCAAATTTTCTTATTTGCTATTCATCGCGAACGGCAATTCATTGTAGAACATACGAGGCATTTGTTAAGGCACGATTATATGTCATTAGCCCTGGAGATTTAAAAACTATGTAAGCATACTTCTTGAAGAGTCAGTGAGTCTGCAGTGATTTTTTTTCGAAAAAAGGTATCATTCTGGAATTGAAGGTTATGCAATGGATTATAATTAAAGGTGAAATTCTTTCATTCTTGTTGACTCTATTTCACCTGAAAAGAAGTGATGTAATAAAGGAAGGAACATTGGCTCTAGGGAATTTTTAAAACTATTCTTAAGTACTGTATAGAAGACTTTTATAAAATCAGATGATTTTATCCTAGATGTAATGTAATAATAGCTAAATATATTTATCTGTAGAAATAAAAGTCTTTTACAGAAATAAAATATTTACAATTGAATTTATGAAATTTTGAGTACTGAGATATAATAAGTTTATAAGATGTAATAAGTTTATGTTTATAAGATTTTCAGAATATATTCATTTTATATTTTCTGATTTTAATTACATATTACTCGAAAGCATTGAAATAATCTCCTTTTATCTAAATATAGGCAAATATATATTATCTAAATAAAATTTCTTTCAAAATAATTGTTCCTTACAAGAAATTGACATTGAAATTTTAATGTAAAAGAGTAATTCTTATTTTCATTGTTCTTAGATTTCTAGATAAACATTTATGTATATCAATATTATTAAGCACTTTTAGCGGAATTTTTGTTCTATATTTAATGTAATTATTCTTAATATTAAATCATTTTAATAACTTTTTAACCGTCTCAGTGGCCAGACCTGAAAGCAAACTATTAGTTGATTTACTCCTGATTCCTCCTGCATTCTAACTGCGCACAGTGCTACTGATATACATACTATTATATATATATATATATATATATATATATATATCATTGCCCATATAGTATAGGTAGTATATATATATATATATATATATATTACTGCCTAACTACACTGGGTAATGATCAAGCTAATAATGTAATATCTTATAAAGTGAATTATATCTAAGTTTCTAATATCTTACACTATAATATGAAGAATTTATTCTAGAAGTAATCGAAACAATTTAGATTTGAGTTGTTTGTTCTGAATAAGAGCAATAAACTACAATATTAATCTTGTGTTTTATTATCGTTCAAATATCCGTCTTCTGATGAAACACGCAAATTGGACAACATTTAAAATCTCTTAACTCTCCTTGCAGGAATCCAACTCTTAGCCACTTAATCATTTCAGCATCTCACCTCATTCCGAAATCATGCTTTTAACAGGATTACCAGACGCTTAATTTTAAAGGCCAATAAATTTGATTGCAGGTTATTTACCCTAAAAATACCGGAATGTCTCCTTAATTGACTTCTGCCCCGAATCTAAATTGTCCTTTCGCACGCCAACAGACCAAATTGCCAGAGAGCAATCATTCTTCGTTGGAACAGGAATCCGCGGCCACAATTTCGAAATCCGACGGCCTACTGAGCCACAGTTCACCCTCGCACACTCTGATTAAAAGGGGTGGAATGGAAAGTTATGAAATTCTGGATTCAACACAGTTTATGGAGACAATGTACTCTTCCATTTTCTGTGCGAAATAATGTTCACAATAGCTGTAGATTTACATCATTTCCCTTGTCCGGTGAAGATTTAAATATCTTATTAAGGGGTAGTTAAAATAAGTTGAGGGTCTGTAAATAATTGAAAGGAATTAATATTGAGAATGTAATCATGTAAAATCAAAACTGTTTTACCTAAGGTTGAATACGCATTATTTTATCACGGCCTCTTTTCAAAATTGAGATGTTATGCAGAAATTTTTTTTTTTAATATTTATAAAAGTAGGACTTTTGCTTTATACAGACAAAAAATATAATAATTTATTATAAAATGTTTAAAATAATGTCGATATTGTATGGTAACTTCATCATAAAAGATGAATTTTAATTTATTTTTTCTTGGATATTCTGTTTCAATAATATGTGATTGACCTGTTTTAATCCTATATAGCCCAATATTACATACGTTTTTATATTTAATGTTAAAGAAATTCTTCAACTTCCTTATTTATTTGTTCATTTCATGTAAGTGTAAATCGAAAGACCCTGATAGATATAACAATGGATTGAAGTGATAAAGGTAATTGGTTCAAAGCTTGATAAGCCAAATGCTTTTGCATCAATGCCGAAGGTGGGGTCGATAATTCTATAGGCCAGAATGTCCTTTAAATGAGGACAAGGATTGAAAAGTGATAATATACAAAGTGATATATTTAAGCATGTCTGTTCCAAATTCAAATATCTCTTTGTGGGTGCAATGTAGTACACCCAATGTTATAATGCTTAGCTAATGATGAATCTGTTACATATCTACCGACTCAGTGGTGATCAGTGAAACTTCAGTCATATTAGTGAACGGGTAATAAGGTATGGCATTAATAGTTCACCAACGGGTAAAGAAAGGATAATTTTTAGAGGTAACTTTCAGGTATTTATGTGTCGTACGAGAGAAAAACCTGGAAACTTCCCTCAGACAGCCTGACAATTGATGCAAGAATCTTTATATACCCTGTCTTAATCTCCAACTAGTCTCCTCGTTACTGAAAGCAAACTATCAGCGGATTAACTCTTGATCTTTTCTGTATACTAACTGGTCAAGTTACTATTGGGCAACTATTCAGCCTATCATGTGAGTTTTATCAAAGTTTCAAAATAATATCTAATACTCTAATATGAAGAATTTACTCTAGTAAAATAAATAAACAACTTAGATTTGTGTTATTTGTTTGTTATTTTTATAAACAATAAAGCACAGTATTAATCCGGTGTTCTAATATTCGTCTTCTGACGAAACACGCAAATTGAACAACATTTAAAATCTCTCAAATTCTCCTTGCGGGAATCCAACTTTTAACCACTTAATCATTTCAACATCTCACCTTATTCCGAAATCATACTTTTAACAGGATTACCAGACGCTTAATTTTAAAGTCCAATAAATTTGATTGCAAGTTATTTCGCCTAAAAATATCAGAATGTCTCCTTAATTCACTTCTGCCCCGGATCTAAATTGTCCTTTCGCACGTAAACAGACTAAATTGCCAGAGAGCAATCATTCTTCGTTGGAGCAGGAATCCGCGGCCAAAATTTGGTAATCCGACGGCCTATTGAGACACAGTTTACCCTCGGTCACTCTGATTAAAAAGGGGGAATGGAAAGTTATGAAATTCTGGATTCAGCGTAGTTTGTGGAGACAATGTACTTATCCATTTTGTGTGCGAAATAATGTTCACAACAGCTGTAGATTTACACCGTTTCCCTTGTCTGGTGAAGTTTTAAATATCTTAATAGGAGTTCGTTAAAATGAGCGGACGGTCTGTAAATAATTAAAAGGAATTAATAGTGAGATTGTAATCATGTAGACAGTTTTACAGAACCTGTGACTAAAACGCATTATATTATCATGGTAAAAGGAGAGATTTTAGGAGTAACTGCCAGGCATTTGTGTGTCATACGGGAGAAAATCTGGAAAATCTGGAAAATCCCATAATTTAACCTGAAAATCGATGCAAGACCCCTAATACACATTGTTTCAATCTCCAACTAGTCTTCTCGCTTCTGAAGCGACCTGGTAACCAGTTGTCCAGTGCTCTCAGCTTTAGTACCACATGCTTCAAGTTCAAATCCATGCATGGAGCCAAGTGTAACTCAAACACTAATCAATATTTTGCCATCAAATTTCACACAGATATCAAGGACAGTGCCAAACACCTAAAAAACTAGAAGAAATTAAATTCCATATGCCTGGGAAATTTGAATTGAAAATTGGTTTTACTTTTTGGGCACAGTAGTATACAATTCTAGTTTTATATCTGTATTTAAAAACGATTGGCCTCTAACGTTACAATAAAGTGGTATACAGGTCAATATGCTTACAGATTCTCCACAGTTTTCGACAGCCATGTTTGAAACATCGACCAATAATTTTACTAAAATAATCTTATCTACTGTTACTTCTTTATGCTTTTACTACCTTCTTATTTTTATGAGATGTCCTGCCTCTCCCAAATATACACGATTATAAAGAATAAACATTTATAAAGAATTCTTATTTAAAATAAAATGCTAATATATATTTGAAATACATAAGTAAAATTAGTGTGCTTTTTTCCCCTTTCTTTTATTTATAGTAACAAGATAGTTTCTTATACTACCTTAAAGATCTGTAATAAAGATTTAATAAAGTTATATGTCACGAATTAAATTTTCCGGAAAGGGCCGTTTTCTGAACGAACTTGAGTAAAAATCTACGGTCTTTTATTTCTTCATTTTCCAAGCAGAATGAAACAGGTTCTTTAACCAGAGAAACATTTTCCAAACCATTTCCTTTTTATCGGGGACATCAGTTTTGACCACTCGAGCAGATCTTGAACTGGACAAAATTTCTAATCCGACTAAAGCGTCAGAATAAAATCTGAGTTAAAAAGAAAGGGGGCTACCAAAAAAAAGGAGATAAAATAAATAAAGAGCAAAGAGCCCAAATCTTATAGGACGGCTCAAGAGGAAACGAAACAGAATTAAATAAAAAAATGTGGAATTTCAAAGCAAGGCAAACAAATCTATCGCATCCATAAAAGTTTCACGAAGCTCCAAATAAAAAGAGACGTTGTGAAGTAAGAAAAAAAAAGGAACTCTTGTTTTTCAATTCCGAAAAAGACATCTGGAGAAATAAAAGGAGTCACCAAGGAGGAGACATTCTGTACAACACCACTGACAATCAGTGTAATCGCATTTAAATTAAGAGACGTCCGTTTGGGGTGGAGAGTGTCTGAATCTGCATTTGAAATATGGCGTGAGTCATATGACTTTCGTTGCTAACTAGAATTTAGTGAATTAAACAACAAATTAGTGTTTTATTCCTCGACAAGTCACGACGCCATTCAAAATGTACCATGAGTGAACAAGTTATTAGATACATTCACATTTAATTGATATGAAGACAACACACAATCTTGCATAAAAAAATACATTAAAACCTTTTTTGCACGGTGTATAGGAACATCACAAAATATGATTGCTCAAAAACAGGTTTGAATGCAATTAATTTTCATATTTTGCAATTTATTTTCATAAAATTTCTTTTCAAGTACTGCATAAAAATGATACAAAAAATTGCATAAATTTTCCAAAAGAGGTCCACATAAAAAGAAGTTTGAAGGTAATTTTAAAAATAAATTCCTATTTTTTTCGAAAAGATGACATTGCTTCTGACATTTTTTCTGTATAAATAATAACAATAATTCAGATCTGGGGTAATTTTTTGAATAAGAAAAAAAAAACATCATTTTAATATGAGCAATAAATATTGTTATAAATTTTCTCAACTCTTAAAGTAGTGTCATTGTTTTAGATATTGTGTTTTATGAAAATGATACAGTTTTATTAAATGCATAGTTTTCTAAATAAATTTGTATGTATAAAAATACCAAAGCTTTGATTTTCTATTAAATATTATTATTTGTCAATAAATAATAAATCTCTTCAATCATAAAACAATTTCTTAATAGGATCACGGATTCACTTAAATATTCAAAATGTGTAATTGATTTAGTTTGGCTAAATAGACCGGGACCTACAATTTAAAGTGGATTCTGAACCACTACAATCATACATGCCACCACGGGTATTCGAACCTAAAGGCTGTGGTACGAAAGACCAGAGCGTTAGCCAATTGACCATCATGGCGCTCATGATAGTTAGAATTTTACTATTAAAAAATAGTATATAATGTGTTTTTTAAAATAAATATGGAATACATGATTTATTTACAAATAATTATATATTCCAAATTCTTTTTAATTTCAACAAAAAATCCTAATACTGATAGTAGGTGCTATTTGTACAGCCCGGTTCGAACCCGAAACCTGTGGTACCAAGTGCTAGAGCGCTAGCAATTTGGTGTATGAAAGTATGAGCGGCAATGAAAATTAGGATTGAAAACTGGATTGCAAGGTTGAGAAACAATGTAATTACTTTTTTCAAAATATAATTTTGCAATTTATTTTTTATAATGCATTTTAAATACAATTTCGTCTTCTTATTATAGCTATAAGGACATTATTTATACTGCAAAGTATTTAAAATCAATGTCTTAACAATGGTACTGGAAGATTTTAAATATCTTTTTTTTGTTCTAATGCAGCTGGCAAACACTTAGACAATTATCTTCGATGCCTTAAGGCAAACGCTGCACCGACGTTACTCACTTAGAACTATCCAGGAGGTGCGTGTAACTTGAAGATAAGCTACGGAGTCGTAGTAATAATACCTCCGTTCCGCTATTTTTTGTATTACTCTACGATCAAGTTAGACAGGGACCTACGGTTTAAAGTGGATTCCGAACTACTATAAACATCCGTGGCCCCACCGGAGCTCGAACCCGAAAGCTGTGGTACCAAGGGCCAGCCACTCGGCCATTCAGGTCCCTGAGATTTTAAATATAAAAACCAAAAAATTATACAAAGAATATTCACTCTAAAAATGGATCATAATATTTCTCATAATAACGATTAGAACTGCTGATAACTGACATTTGTACAAGTTTTAAAAATATTATTATTTTTTGTATTACCAGATGCACATAAAGACACTTTAATTCAACAAGCTATAAAATAAAATATATATATCATTTAAATTGTTTAGAAACTAACATGTGTAAACTTAATCTATTTACTTATTTCATATATTGTATTATCTTAAAAAACACTTTTGAATTATAATGCATTATTTTACTTTAATATTCGTTTGGTTTGTCACTCTACTGTCCTTTTTTGCACACTTTAGGCTAATTTGACTGGGACCTACAGTTTAAGGTGTATTCCGAACCACTAACAAACAAACAGCGCGCCACCACCAGGATTCGAAGTTTACGCACCAATGGCAGAGCACTAGCCAAATGGCCATCAGGCCATATATAATTTATTTTAAATAGTAAATGTCTGTCTTCAAATGGAGCTCTTATATTGTGAAAATAATATATCGTATATTGTGAAAAAATCTAGTATATTGGGAAAAAATATTTTACTCAGTCAATTTCATGATGAAAACATATAATCAATAAGAAATCAATTTGATTTGGCTCAGAAAAGTAAATAAAGATGTCAATCAAGTAGAAAATAACTTAATATAGTTATTCTTAATTAATACTGATATTCTTAAAACATTATGTTAAATTTTAAATTTGGTATGCTTACGGAAAAAAAAAAACATCAAAGGAAATTTCATTAAGGAAAACTAACTAAACTGAATTACATTTCGTTATAAGTGATTAGAATAAATATTAACTTATTCCATGATACACTTTATGTATGTCATTTGTTCTTTTTTAAACTTATCAGCACCAAGTTTTAATTTAATTCAATCACTAATTAATTAATTCCTTAAAGATATCAAAATCAAGATAAACATTTATACACCAAATGGAATGTTTTAACCTTTTAGAACCATAAGCAGAATAATTGGTATTTTGAATTACAAAGAACTTGAGTATTTACCAAGCAGTATCTAAAATTGTTAGTTGTTGTTATTCATCAACTAATTAATTCCTAAGTTCATATTACCAAATTTTTTTTTCAGTTTTATATTGAGAACTGAATGATAAACGTTTCTAATGACTGAGCACTAATAGAGACTTAAAATAACCCCTCGTTTAACTAAACAGTGCAAAGCTGCCAAAGGCAATTTATACCACCACCGTTCTTGTGAGTTATTTCCCCTTATTCAATCAAACAGCACCTGAGGTAGACGCTCTCAGCAATCAGTTAAATCCAGCAAATCTCGACCTTTTACGCTGTGGCGGCCAAACACAAACGTTTTACAAGTCCCGGCCTCTGATTTCGAGTCTCACTTTAATTTCTTGGATGAGCTGACTGCAATACTCCAGTTATTGCAATATTTACACTTGAACAGAAAGCTTGTGAGCATATTATGAATAGATGAGACGTCTGAACGACTGATTAGATTCAGATTTCACGCCCCGTTCGGTGTTTGCTGCGGGAAATACTGGGCAAGACTGGATTCAGAATCTATTAAAAGGGTGCTGTTCGTCGATTCTGAGGTTTCAAGGAAGATGTTGTGAAAGGCACAGATTGACAAATCAAATCCAAACATTGGATTTAGATTTTTTGAAATTGGCTTGATAGGGGGATTTTAAGTTAAGTATTAATTGAAGGATTTAAATCATAAGAATTCAAACAAGCTATTTCAATTGACAATTTTGGGTTAATTTTTAAAAATAAATTTTAAATAATAAAACATTTAAATATTAATTATTAATAATACTATTAATACTAAAATAGTAGTAAAAATTTAATCATAACAGTGATTAATAA
>BPLQ01003057.1:0-30747 GCA_021605075.1 Caerostris darwini
CATATATATACATTCTTTTTCGAGATACTACAGCAAATTATTTAGAATTTTGAAAAAGTTATGAAAATCATTCTTACGACAGTTTTATAGTGGAGTTAGTTTATCTCTAGTAACTGACCACTAGGGGTTCACAGTCATTGAACTCTATATTCATCCTTTCTAATATTCATCTATTGGTTGTGGTCACCTCAAGGAACGATCAAGTACCCACCGATCATCAATGGAATGCAGCGAGATGTCTTCGAAAGGACAGGAAAGGATGTATCTTTTGTAGTGTATACCCATTCTTACTCTACCGTTTTCATCAGTTTATTGAATGACTTTCGTAGATAATTATTCCATCGGTTTTCTCTGTGGTGGAAGGCTTAAAGTCCGCATTTTCGATGCAAAAGGAGATGAAAAGGAGAAACACTTTGGGCCACATAGCACCCATTTGGCGATTAGAATTCAGAGTTTCGTTCGTGGATGCTTTTCTTTCCTCATTCTTTTGTGTCTGTCTTCTACGTTCTCTACGTTTTCACTTCTTTTTTGTCACCAAAGACATCTTTATATATTAAGAAGTTATACATACATAATTCTTTCTTTGATTAGTTAGTCGACCGATCTTATTCTCACTTTTTAATTCATTCCTGCATCTGGATTGGATAAGAAGGGAAAAATTATAAATTTTCTCCGTTGAGGTCAACTTCCGTTCACCTCTAATCCTATTCGCATGGATAGTTCGAATACCGCATTGAGGAGGTGTGGATAACAAAGGGGTAGGTGTAAAATAATTGTTGTTTAGGTGAAAGCAAGACCATTATTTGCAAAGAGGACCATTATTTGTCAGATTGTTATAAACTTGCACTTTTCAATCTTGACATATACGATTTTGTGAGTGATCGTACTTTGTAACACTCTTTTCTTTTCACAACATACCTTGTTGGCAATTGAGACTAGAAGATAATTGAGATTCGCAAGACACTACACTAAATACGTATGTTGAATTAAATTTTACTTTAATTGTTACACGCCGAGACGGACATTCGATAGATTGTTTTTTAAGCTATCCAATTTACCATGGAAAAGTTATATTCGAGATAAACAATCTGGTTGGTCTTATGGTTTATGTTTCATTAGTAAATAAATATTGAATGATCAAACTCGAGTTTTTTTTAAATAAAAATAATGGCGAAAACAAAATTTAGAATAGTATTTTTGGTAAAAATATTATTTCTAAAATACATAATTTAATTAATAAAAAGGAGAAAACTTGCTTAAAAAATGTCGACATGATACTGCTCTTTCACGTGCTTTCTTTCCTAATGTTTATTATCTAGCCTCCGAAACTATTTAATTCTCCTTCCTAGTGAGCCATAACAATATGCAAGACATTATTTTACTTCTTTTGTTTAATGAAGAATTATAATTATCTGTATACTGTTTTGCTGTATACCTATGTGTCTCTGTATACCTATGTGTTTTAACGAGAAACTATTATTAAAATTATTATTTTTTAATTTGCAACGCATGAGGTATACCTATACGTATATATTAAATGTATAAAGAAGATCTACAAAGTTAGTTCCAAATGTTTGAATAAAGTAAATATCCAATTGTGTAACATAAAATAAATTGTCTGCTTAACACAATGGTTCCTTAATACTGACATACATATTTAAATAAACTCTATTAAAACCAAATTTATAAAACTCACTCGGCGTCGTACTTCAAGAGCACCGCAAGTTGGTCCTTTCATAGTCTGAAAATTTAACTCGGACATCATTGTGCAAATCACAAACATTTCATTAAAATGTCTTGCAAAGGCTCCATTAAAGTACATGCAGCAGTTACCCATTGTCATTCTAAAAACAAACAGCTGACCCGGTGAGAGTTCATTCTGCCTGATTACCGCGGCCAAATAACGCATTTGCAACAATCAACCTCCGGAGGTTCAATTTGCATTCGACGAAACAACGCGAAATCGTGGACATTACCAGAAGACACTTCAGTTTAGCTAATTATGTGTCGGGAAACAGTCGTACAAACAGTGTGCTGACAGCGGCCGACTAGCAAACGGTTCTACGGAGAAACAAATTGTTTTAGTGTTATGCCGCTGCTCTACCCTGTCTTCACTTTCTGGAATTTGGGAGTCTAACAATTGTATTTTATTAGACAGGTTATCAATGAACTTTTAACATTAATTATTTGGCGACGGTTAATCAAATTCGGAGGAAGTAAATTCATATGCTAAATAAAAACACATTTTCGAATTTTTATTATTTTTATATTAAAGTCATTTTGCTGTTCCAGTCAATTATTTTGTTATTTACATTTTCATTTTTATTTGAAAGCAATATAACATAAAGCAAAGCAACGAATATAATAATAGAAATATAAGTAATTATCTGTTGCCTTTGTTATCTTTATAAGTGAGTATTTGTTATATCTGTTATCTCTCAAATCTGATAGCAGATATTCGGTATCATGTATAATGAGACTCAGAAAATTAAAAAAATGTCTGTAGGACGTACATAGATCGAAACAACTACAGTTTGGATATGAACTATACCATGAGTTGTTCAAATATTTATATAAATATTTTTATTCTATGCTAAACTATCTCATAAAAGTTTTGTTAAAAGTAATAACTTTTGAAGTAATAAATATCCATATGGTAGGCAACCTGTTATTGAATTATTCTATATCACTGAGTTATCTGTATTGTAGCATGTTTTTCTCACTGGAAGAGTTTTGGCATTTCATTCATAGAAGGGAGGAATGTACGTTATTTGACAAGTATATAACAACCCATCACTCAATCAGCAGACAAGCAGTATTGTGGATAGTTATAGTAAATGTAATTAGTGTTTTATATTAAAGAGATTAACCTGTCACTCAAATTTGATAACAGATATTCGGTATCATGTATAATGACACTTAGAAATTAGCGAATTTCTGTGTGACCTTCACAGGTCAAACACTTACAGATTGAATATCAACCATTTGATATATTATGAGTTGTTCCATCGTGATTGGTGATAGACCAAGACTTGAAAAATATCTACTCCAAAGAAAATTGAGTGAAGCTGACCCCCTGCTGACGGACTGTCTTGAAAGGTGTTTTTTGGGTGAAGAAGATAGAGAGTTCTGCAAAGAATATAGCAGGAGTGTTTTTTTTCCCTCTGAGGTGACATAATAGTCCGAGATTCCGTCTGTTTCAAAAGTGAACCCTTTGTGGTTTCATGTATTAAGCTGTGTGATAATTTAGGTCTGCTTCAGACAAATTAGATTCGACGTAGACTCAAGAACTCTGAAAATCATCGACTTTGAAGTGAATTGTACTTGACATTTAATCGTGCACTTGTGGTCAAATTTTATTTAAATATTTAATTTCTTTGTATAATAACCTAGAGTACATTATTTGGAGATAATAACATAGAGTACATTATTTGGAGATAATAACCCAGAGTACATTATTTGGAGATAATAACCCAAAGTACATTATTTGCAGATAATAACCCAGAGTACATTATTTGGAGATAATATAGTGCTTGTTACCAAAAATTTAAGTGTTTCCATGAACATGAAAGTCATCATCTTCTTGAAGCTTTTATAGGTCTAATATAGGCTGAGATAGTATATTAGTAAAACTATATTTCTTTGAAAATTATTAAAGTATTTGGTAGAACACAAATATTGCACTAAAATATTGTTTTTATTATTACAAATCAAAAAATTTGAGAAGTTACGAGAAAGTCGACTGTAATATTCATCTAATCCCAGAAGGCTTTCCTGTAATCTTTACAAAATTACATTTGTCTTTTCAAATTTAATATATAAAGTATAAATAATGAAATTTCTCTTCATCTCAAAACCAAATAAAGTACTTTGTTGAAAACGATATGCTCTTTAATTTCGATTCCAGAAAACTTTTATAATTATGGAACAGAAAAAACGAACGCACTTCAGTTGATCTAAAATATGATCTTCAATTTTAATTTTGAATTGTTGAATGACATGTAAGCAGGACGATTTAATAAAACATATTAATAAATTGTTGGAAGAAAAAACGGTTTTTCATTACTTTGATATATTGCGTAGAATTTTTCATTACCTGAGCTTTGGATGTAAGAAGAACGTACTGCAGAAATGAGCAGGCATCACTAAAACTTTTTTCGATTATGTTTGATAAATATTTTGTCGTAGTTTCCCTCTAGCAATATATAAGAGAGCAAAAACGACTATTATTATGATGGATGCTCTTTTAATTTCCCTTATGTTTCCGCCAATATATTTGTTTAAAAATATTTCTATAAGTAATAGATTTCAGTATGGTATGATTGAAAAATGAATTATGTATGATTGGACAATATAAAAAATAATATACGGATTTAATTTTACTTAAAGCTATGATGTCATTTGGTAATATCAAAATATATATATACATTAATATTTTGTTTCATATGAAGTTTGATTAAAAACTATTGGCATCTTTCTAGTAACTGTAAGAAAAATATGTTTCAAACTGTTATACATTTTAAATTTATGTTTTCAATTTTATTTATTACCTGAGTTTTCTATGTTCGATTATTTTTGATAAACATTTTGTCGCAGTTACCCACCAACAATACACAAGAGATCAAAAATGGCTATTATTGCGATGGATGCTCTTTTAATTTCCCTTATGTTTCCGTCAATATATGTGTTTAAAATTATTTCTATAAGTAATAGTTTTCAGTGTGGCATGATTTAAAAATGAATTATGTGTGATAGAACAATACAAAAAAATTATGAAATTATTTCATTTTACTTGAAGCTATCATGCCACTTGATAATATTAATATATATATATATGTTGTTTGTTGTTTCTTATCCCACTTGGCTGGCCAAGCCCACGAGCCCATACGTACTCATGATTGAAGGGGAAGGAAGCAGCTTCTGTTGTGATGGAGCACTTGTAGGTAGAAGTCTGACTTTGGCTCCGTGACGCTCTTACAGTCATAGGAGACCGGGACCTATGGCTTAAAGTGGATTCCGAACCACTACAAACATCCATGGCACCGCTGGGATTCGAACCCGAAACCTGTGGCACCGAGCGCCAGAGCGCTACACACTCGGCTATTCAGGTCCCACATTTGTGAATGCCAACGGCACGCGGTGTTCCCAGGTGGTCACCCACCCAAGTACTGACCGCGCCCAATGATACTTGACTACATATATATATATTTGATTTCGTGGGAAGTTTAATTTAAATATAATGACATTTTTCTAGTTACAAAGTAAAAGACCCTTCAAAAGGTTATATATATTTAATTTTTATTTTCAGTTTTATTTCAGAAGATAACAATTTATATTATTAGTAAATTGATACATTTATGTGTTTTTGCATAGTGTGTCATTTATCTTTTGTCTTAGAGGAAAATATATGGAACTGATTTCCACACTTCAGTAAGAAACTACACAATTGAATTAGGAAAATAAAAAAATAAAAAAAATCTCAGAAAACTACCAACAGACAATTAGACCTGATGCAATACATTTCTTCAAACTGTCTACCATGTTTTTCACAATAATGGACACGCCTCAAGCCCCAAGAAATCGATCAATCAACTCGATTTTTATCATCGAGAAATAAAAAGGTTTTGTTATTAAACAAAGAGCATTTAATCTATTAAATGGCTGCAATATTTGTTAAATGCCCTACTCTAATTATCAACCACTACTGTAGAAAACCAGTTTGTGATCAAAGACTTCACCGCCCATGTGTCCCCTAAGGTTTCAGCGGTGTTTTGTATTTATTTTACTGATTCTTAATAGATGTTTCACTTCTTTATTGCTGAAAAATTAAATGCACATAATTCTGTTTTTACATGGATATGTTCCCAAAGAATAAGTGTAAAAAAAGCTGATGTAAAAATTATATTGCATCTATGGAAAACTAGAAGATTGGTTTCAGTTCTGAGAAATTAGCAAAACTAATACAATAAATCATGAGTTTTCATGTTAGGATCTAAATATTTTATTTCATAAAGATTAGACATGTATCATACAAAACAAGTTGTCATTTGAAAAGGAAAGAAACATGTCATTAATTCATGATCACAAAAATTAGTCAAAGTAATATGAATTATGCATAAAAATATTTTATTCCTTGTCCCTTTGTGACAATAAACGCATACGTTTGCTTATGATTGCAATATTACTGCAGTTAGGTAGCCTCTAACTTCAATTATTTTAGCAAATTTCTTCGAATATTCCTTAGACGCCAATTCGCCTGTAGATGCAGTTCCACCTTCAACTTTTATATTATTATAAGCATGTTTTTTGAGAAAACTTGTTAACTAGCCTGTACCTTCAGTACTCAAATTAAGTACCTCGTTACATTTCTTTAATCTATGTTCCATTTCTTTCTATATTTCATTTCTTCTATCTATACATTCTTAACGTTGTCTGGTTGTGGTATTTTCGTCTATTGATACTTTTTTACCAATTTATTGTCTATCCATATTACTAGAGATTTTCCTTTCTATTTGACAATATGTCTTTGTGTCTTATGATGATTTAGCACTTAACTTTTCCAGAACATACCGTCTTTCTAATAGTAGCTTCATTTATCTTGTTAGTTTTAACCGTAGCTTCATGTAGACCACATTGATTTCCTTCGTACGTTGTACCTTGTCCAGCTACAGGAGGAACGAAAATTTGAATTTTATTATCCAAAGAGATCGTCTTTCTCTTCGCTTTTGTTACAGGTTATATATGTGACAATATATTATGGTGACTAAATTTATTTCAGATTTACAAACATCAAAAATGTACTTTTCACTTTGAACATCAAACTGAAAATACAGACAAAGAAGACAAAATCTAATGTTGGGATTATAATATTCGAGAATTACCACAAATGGAAATTGCATTACTTTCCTCGTCTCCAATGTCCCAAGTATAAAAATAAAAGTAAAGCAAAATGTCTTCTTAAAATTTGTATCGATCGTGTTAAATAAAAATATGTCGTATAAAAATATAGTTATATATTTTTTTTTTCTAATTTATGTTAAATCAAAATCGTGTAAAAGAAGTTTGTGTAAAAAAAGAATTCATTGTATATGAAGAATAAAAATTAAATATCTAATTTACTGGGTCTAAATATTGCAGCTACTTCGTTGTCCAGAAATGAAAAGGAAAAAAAAAATGTTGCGGAAACAAACTCTCTGCAGAATGCCCGAACTGCGTCCACTCATTGATTGTTAGGTCGTTTCCGGTAAGCAGAAAAAATGTGAGACTTCTTGTTGGGCTGCCTTTTTTCCGAACGTCAGTGTGAAGTGACCGTTTTAGGCCAAGGATACCGCGGTCGTCTACATCCCGTTCAGATCTCCGAATGGATTAATATTAATGATTTTTCCTATTATATTTATATTTGTTCACATTATCTCATAAAGCGATAAATTACTGTCACCTTTTTTTATAGATAACAGCACTTAACTTCACTGTTGTTTATCGGAATCGTGGGAAATGTTAAATAATCCAGGTAAAATTTTAAGTACACTATAAATTTTTATTGAGGAAATTACAAATTTTCAACAAGACTCTATCACAATTGCCACCAAATAAATTCAGCAATAAAAATTATCAAAGCGATGGAAAGTGCATTAGAAGTTCAACAAAAATCGTAGTATTGTCTTCATTCAATATAATTATCACTTATTGTCAATGAGACATGTGTAGAACTAATGGAAATGTATTTAATTACATAAAATTACATATTTTTTATTATATTATATTAAAAAATTGGACAGTATTTTTACATTCAAAATAATAAGTTAATAAGTTTCTATAATTCTTCCACTGTTAAATACTTTTTTTCCCAATAATTAGGCAAAATGTTACATAGAACAAATGCACTAAGTACAATAGAAGTATAAAAAACTAAGAACAAAAAGTAAACTGGAGAAATTGCCACAAATTGCCACACAGACCATTGTAATTGCCTTCAATTCCATTAATGAGCAATCTTGCTTCCCAATATCTCGACTTCCCTGTAGGTCCACGAAAAGCCTCACTTCTGAGCAGATGGTCCTTGTCCATTACTTGCCAGTCTGTTAGTCACAAAGTGGGCAAATAAGAGTGGTTGAAATGCGTATGCGGGGCAGATAAGCGGTAAGGCAATCGTGTCCCGTAGACAGGTGAAATACCGCTACTGCTTTGTGACATAGTTTATTGAAAAAAAGAGAATGGCTTACCTTCCTCCAAGTTTTTAGGGCTGTACGAGTCTGAAGATCCCTCAAGATATAGATGGAAATAAATGTTTTATAAACAGTTTAGTCCTCCAATAAGGAATGGCTGTATTTGGATGTCGTAGTAAGCTTGCTCCTATTTTTACAAGGAAGTACGCTAGTTCATTTTCCCAAAGACCACGATGGCCAAGCACTCACTGAAGAACGATTTGTTTCCTTTTAAAATGTGAGTTCTCAACAATTCTTGACTGTAGAATCTCAAGTTTCATGAACGAAGAGTAGGGAAGCTGCATGCCAAAATTGTAGATCATTTAGTCGCTAATAAATATTACAAGACTGATTTTATTTAAATGATAAATTTACCTATTAATATTTGATAATTATTGATTATTTGTTTTAATTATTATTTCATAATAAGCATTTTTATAAACGCAAAAAATTATTAGACATCAATTACCTTAATGTTTCAAATAAACTTTGGATTATATTGAGAAAAATAGTGTATTTATTTTGTTTTATAGTGAAAAATCCGTTTTTCAACACCATCCTAAGTAAATAACCTCGCAAAATGAAAGAAAAACACAGAAAAAAAATATATATATATATAAAGGTTTAAAAAAGTATTCAAACTGTTCTCTAATCATCTAAATATTTAAGACACAGCTTTTAAAATTCTTTAAAATTAAATTATTAATACTTAATAAGGAAAAGAGTTTATACAAGTTGGAAAAAAGTGTATTTTTTCTTAGAAGATAAGCTTTACACAAGAAATTAATATAAAAAATAAAACGACGTCATAAAACGGATACCTGTTATGTAATATTTTATTATTCTCAGTATTTAAGTGAGTTTTTTTTTTTTTTATAAATTTAAAATTGATAGAATATTAATATTCACTAACTTAAAGTTTTTTTTTTTTTTTTTTTTGGCGTTAGGAAAAAAAAAGTTCACTCTTCTAAATGATCGTATGTATATAGCCTTGCACATTAAAAATAATACAGTTAAGGCAACATAAAAAAAAAGAATTTCTAACGTATAACTATTCTCTATGATTCAATATATTTCTTTTTGTTTTAAATATTTATGATTAAATTTTGTAACTTATTTAAAGATCGTTAAATATTAATCCTCACTTACGCCAAGATTTAACAAATGTTTTAATCAGTTTTCTACATGACCTTTGGTAAATAGCTTTACACAAAAAATTTTAATAAACAAAAATGGTATTCTAAATATTTTAAAGCAAAACCTGCTAAACCTGCTTTTTTCTAATGTTTACAATATACAAGATATACATTATAAATACTGTGTTATTCTAATTCATTTCTAACTGCAGTGTATATTGAAAATAATAAAGTTAAGACATTATAAACAAGTAATATAAAAAAAAGGCAATTCCTACTTTGTTTCACTATATTGCAGAAAGTTCTTTATAAATAAAGTTGAAATTTTCCTCTTACATCTGGCCCTATCTATTGGTAGATACATACAACTTAAATCTAAGAAAAACTAAAATTAATTAATTAATTAATATTTAAAAAACTGTATTAACATCAAGTGTCATGTGTTCATGTGTTCATCAAGTGTCATGTGCTCAAGTTCAAAAAATGAATTTGAACTTGAGTGGATAAATAAAAAGTATTTTATTAACGATTGAAAATTTGAGCAAGATATATATAGGGAGAACGTAGACTAATAGAATGAAAAAAATGACTTCAGTTAGGTATAACTATTCTCTATGATTCTCTTTACATTTTTGTTCTAAATGCTTATGATTAAATAATATAACTTATTTGAAGATAATTAAATCTTAATACTCTCTTGCTTAAAGATTTAAAATGGCTTAAAAAACTAAATATAGTTTTCTACATGATCACTGATAAATAGCCTTACACAAAAAATTTTAGTAAACGAAAATTGTATTCTAAAATATTCAAAGTTAAACCTTCTAAACCTGTTTTTCTCCAAATTTTCTCAATATACAAGAAAGTCATTTTACTATAAATTCTTTGTCTTTCTAATTTATTTCTAAGTGCTCAGCACATTGAAAATAATGTAGTTAAGGCATTATAAAAATGACTTCAAATGCATAACTATTTTTATGTTTCTCTCTATTTTTTTTGTTCTAAATATTTATGATAAATTTTATTAAACTTATTTTTTTAAACTTATTTAAAGATAACTTAACTTAATCTAACTCAAACTAACTTAAACTAACTAAACCTAACTAAATCTAACTAACTTAAACTTGTTTTTCTATAATACTTCTCTATATACAAGATAGCTATTCTAAATTCTTTGCCATTTCATTCATTTCATTAAGTGCTTTGCACATTGAAAGTATTATAGTTAAGACATATAAAAAAGGACATCAAATGCATAAATATTTTCTATGATTTTCTCTCTATGTTTTTGTTCTAAATATTTATGATTAAATTTTTTATATTACTTAACTACAATTAAATATTAGTACTAAATAAAATAAATAAATACAGTTTTCTATATGATCACTGGTAAATAGCCTTACACGAAATATTTCAGTAAACGGAAATGGTATTATGAAAACTTCAAAGCAAAATCTGCTAAACCTGCTTTTCTCTAATTCTTCTCAATATACAAGGTATATATTATAAATTCTTTAAATAAAATTAAATATTAACAATCAGCGACGTAACGGTTTATCAGAGGTTAAAATACCACCAGATCAAAAAGGAAAAGTACATGCAGATACATCTGCAATAACCATACTTTTAAGGTACATTTATCGTGATTAATGCTCGATATTATCTACTCAATTTAATCGACTATCTTTTCTTCGATCGAATACTTCTACTAATCGTTTCAGTTCATAATTTACTCGCAAACCGTGAAGTTTTGAATTAATTATCATAGGTTGTTCTTGACATATCTTCCAATAGAAGGCGCCTGAACATGATTTATGTTTTCCTCAGAGGATGGTTTAACATGATTAGATACCATATTGTTAGCAGAGATATCAAAATTACTTCTCAACCTTGACGGGCGGATAAATTTGTTCTTTCCGTTCCAGGTAGAGGGGCAAAACTCAATGGAGTTTCCTCAGAGCGTGCCTTAGGAGAATTAACTAAAGTATTAAGGGATGCTTAGATATAAGTGATAAATGTGTAGCTTTTGGAAAGTGTTATAATATATTAACGAATAAATTATAATGTGTGTAAATATAATATACTATTTTTTTGTTAGATCTGAAGTAAATTAGTTGTATTTATTTATTAGCCTGATAAGTTTAAAATTGTGTGCTGTGGTATAATTATTTAAATTTTTGAAATATGATTATAATAGTGAAATTTCTTCCTTGTAAACGAGAGGTAATATGTCTCAGAATTTAATGCTATTGAAGCATAATTAACTTCAAACAATTAGAGACCTGAGAGATTGTAGATTGTATATATTTCAAAGAATGTAGAAGACATTTCAAAGAATGTAGAAGAAATTTCAAACATTGTAGAGATTTCAAAGATTGTAGAAGTTCCGAACATAGTAGAAATTTCAAAGATTGTAGCAACTTGTATATTGACTCGCATCGATAGACCACTGGTCAGAGTTTTCTGGTCTTTCTTTGTTATGGTAACGGAAATGAGGGTCGGTTAGTTTTAAAAGTACTTCTGAAAGACAATATATACTCCTAGTCATCATTCTGTGAGCTATCCGTGGTATATATAAATGAAATAAAAGGCAAACATTTGTTAAAAATATTAGAATATAATTGATTTGGTTATAAGAAAGTGTTTCGCAACTCAATTAAAAAAACACAAAATATAACATTAAGAAAAATGCGAATGAAATTCTTACATTGTAATTAAATAAACACTTAAATAAATAATAAACATTTAATTTAATTCTTTTCTACACTAAATATAAAATGATGTTAATTTGAATAATGATACATTGGATCATTTACATTAAATTTATAACCTTTGAACTTAAGTAGCTATTTTCATCCATTCCGACCTTTTTAAACATATTTAAGTATCAATTTAAATTTCAGGTTTCAAAAAGTAAAAAATAATCAATATTCACTTGTTATTCTCGACATATAACATTCAGTAAACAAATACATTTCTTTTTAAAGTGGTAAATTTCTATTTGATCCTTAAAAAATGACGCAGAAAAACCAATTCTTCTGTTTTTTTCCCCCTTGCACGTTTAACTTTGGAGAGCCAGTTTTCACCCTTCAACTTCAACTGAAACATCATTATTCAACCCGCACAACTACTTGTTATGCATGGCAGGCTCCACCACTGAGACTTATAATTTAGTTTTCCTGTCTTTCCTGGTAGCTTGGGTTTGGGAAACATTATGCCAAGAATGCACCAACTTCAAGTTGGCTGATATCACTACCACTTCCACTCCAGTTACGTGACGGAGAAAGTGTGAATCCATGTGCCATTGTAAATCAATAGAAGAGTTCAATAAAAAAATATATTTTTCTTTTTTCTATTTTTCTTGAGACTAGGGCAGTTTTTTTTGGGTGGTTTTTCACAAGTTTTTCGTTTCGAAAATGAAAACAAGATCGTAAAATTTAAGACGCATCTACAAGAGAAAAAAAAAGTAATAAATCTAAAATGGAATTGCATCGTGGAATGAAAAAAAAAAAAAAAAAAAAAAAAGGTTTTCTACCATTTCGTCCAAAAATATTCTCTAAAGATAGGAGGACGGCAGCTGTAAAAGTTATGCTTATGTTGTCAGCTATGAATTTTGAAACGAGGAAGAAATATAAAAATCATGAAATATGTTTATGAGTCCAAGTTTCAGTGAAGTTGCAGATGATGAGCAATTTATGATATTTGTGAAGTAAACATTTATACTTAACGTATTTTGCATTTTCTTTCATTTTTTAGATTGCCAAAGCTGATTCAAAAACAATATTTTATGCATGAAACCATTTCATATTGTTCATATGTTTCCAAAAATGTTTTATGAGAGATCGATGTAATCTTTTAAGGAAATAAAATGCTATCTCTTTTGCATTTAATTTGAAATTTTGTTAAGTAAATATTATATTTAACAGTAATAAAAATTATACATTATCTTAAAATTTATATATTTATTATAATAACTATATTTACGTTAATAATAGAAAATTTTAATTCTATGAAAGTCTATTCTAATTCTATGGAGTCTATTTTAAAATGCACTCAGTTAGCCAAAGATTTTTATGGCATTTTGGAATATGATTTAGACTTTATCTTTTAAAGTATATATTGTTATATCAGGAAAACAGAAATGATTTCATAACAATATTGTGATTCAAGTATTGCGAAACAATAAAAAATATTATTTCATTACCTTATTAAATTTAAATTTCTCATTCATGTTTTTAGACCGAAAAGATTTTGCTTTTATCAAAAATCAATCGGCACACATTATAATATTTTTAATTTTATTTTAAGAATTACTTTATAAATATTTAATGAAACATCAAGAAATATTTATGTATCTATGAAAATCCCATTAAGTTCTTATAAGTAGAGTTCATACTATAAAAATTCATTTTTAATTTTTATTTCATTTTTGTAAACTCCTTTTTTTTAATTTCCTTTCATTAAAATTCATTTTTATTTTTTATTTTTTAACTTAAAAGGTTTGCAATAGTTCACACAAATCAGAATGACGATATTTATTTAATGCCGGGAATATCAATTTATAACATGCTGGCGGTAAGTTTTATTAGTATTAGTATTAGTATTATTAGTATGTGATGAAGAATTATTCCATAATTGGTTTCTATTCATAGAATTTACATTTTGTGTTGAATCAAACTCATTTTATATGCTACATTTTAAATGTTCTAACAGTTATTTTTTATTGACGCAAGTAGACGCCATATTATATTTGACGCCAAAAGATTTTTGTTCCTGATTCATTATATGATCTTTAATATATGGCATATATTAATCTGGAATATATATATATTTGGAATTGTAGAATTTTAATTTAAAGTAAACTTAAGTCCCTAGTTTAGGGTTATATTTTTAAGAATATTTTTATCCTTGTTGTTTCTAAAATATTTTTATTCATTATTTTTATCTCATTCTAATTACATGTCGTTTGTTAAAAGTTTTGCATTTATATGTTTTCATTTCACAATTATTTTTCAGAAAATATAAATAATAAGATTATCATAGAAAAGAAATATCGTCTTGTATAGACATTTTTTAAATAAGTTTTGGAAGGGATTGCGAAGCATTTTATTTTTCTAAAATTTAAAACAGAAACAAAAGAAAATTTATTAAATAATTTTTTGACAGTGCATTCTGTAAAACAACCATAAATGGTAGAAATTCACTTAGTAAAACACATTTAAAATTCAATCACGTACAAAGTTCAAAGCCCAAAACCCTTCACTATTTAGAACCATAATTTACGATGCACCATCAACGTAAAAAAGAGAACCAAAGCAAGCCCAGTACAAGCACTGCGGCTTCTATTCATTAGGTTTGCCAAACAAAAAATCGCAGTGGGAACTCTGCCATCAAACCCCACCCTTAAGAAAACCCATATAACTAGTGCAACCTTTTAGCATAGAGCGGTGGAAGCGATAAATCCAGCCTTGCCTAATGCTTCGCTCCGCTAAACACGGGATCCCACAGGTACACTTGCTTTCACCATTCATTCTCGTTTGAAGCGAGATACGTTGTTATTTATCGCGATTCGCAATACCTATAGGGACATACGGCTTCATTTAGGGGCCGCATCTTTTGCCTTGGCAACGGGCAGGATTAAGAGTACAATGGTTAAAAGCTCTCGAGTGGTAAGGATTTTATGATTATTGATATTTCCTGATTTTTGTATGGGTTGCCTTTTTTATGGTTTTGTTTAACCTGATCGGAGAGTTTGGGTTATGAGTTATGGACAGATATAATTGATTTAATGTCGGTATAAAAGGCGATGTTTGACATTTTATTAGTATAAATGAGTAGGTATTACCTTAAAATGTATATGTAATTGTCACCGCACTGTCATCACAATGTCACCACTGTCATCGTTGGCATCACAGTTATACTCACTAATGACCCATTTCGAGTATGTTGTAAAATATTAAATAATATCTTCGAACTATAACTAGTATTCTAAATTATTGTTATTTTTCTGTGAGTTGCACTTTTTAGTCAATGTAAGAAATTTTGACACATAATATTTATAGAAAGATTTAATTAAGTCTTTTTATTTATAATGGATCACTAATATCGCATTAATTACTGTCATACATTAAGTAATATGAAGAATACATTTTTAAAATTATAAATATTATTACAGAATTATAATATTTTAAAAAATATATTATTACACAAAATGATAAAAATTAATATTTTTTTACTAATATAAATCAGCAATTATTTGTTAAAGGAACTTAATTAAGCACCTTAACTTAAAAATATTTTGGATAATACTTTATTATAAATAAATATCAATCAGTACTATAAATTAGGATTTAAAATTTAGGATTACTGATAATTACTGTTTATTCATTGAATTTTTTCGGCTTCATTTAAATTATTGCTTCAGTTCTGTCCTAAATTATGAATATATAAATTTGAATTGATATTTTTATGAATACATTTGTTTTAAAACTATATTTATTTAGATAAAATAAATAATGATTCATAAAATTGGAGAACAAAGCTGTGATAAAAATACATAAAAAAGCATGTAGGCGATGACAGTTTTTAAGACTACATTTTCTTCTGTACATAACACAAAATACAAATGTATTAATTATTATATACAAATACTACAAATAAATATACAAATATATTAATTAATGAGTATTGTGAATTTTTAATTTAAAAACATATTAGCTGAAAATCAGTTGTATAAGTATCTGAAATAATAAACGAAATAATTAACAAAAATAATTGCATATGCCTTTCAAAGATTTTTCGTACTTTTTCAGTACAAATCTCTACAGAATTGTTTGTTTATTGTAACTGAAATTTATTTGTTTCTTTTTCTTTTATTATGCATTTATTTTTACTTATAAAAAATTCAATTACTTTTTGTTATAAAAAAAAATAGATGTGTGTATATAAGGTATTAGAATGTAAATTTATCACCCTTAGCTTTCTAATTTTTTTCTCTGAAGTCATTGTTACTTAATCTCAATAAATCGTTTTAATCTCTAGGCAAAAAATTGCGAATAAATTTTAATTATTTTTTTTTTAATTAAAAAAATGTTTTCTGTCTCGCGAGTCTGTCTGCTGCTACTTGGTGCATCTAATGATTTTCTTAAGAAATTTAATTTAATTTAAAGTTAATTGTTAAGCGAATTATTTAAAATAAAATAAATTGCTACAATTGAACCATTATTTAAAGCTACGCGATTATTTTCTTTTAAATATATATTTCTTCCAATATTCTGTTATATAGATTTATTTATAAATATATATTCACAATAATTTTCTTTAGAATTTAACAAATTTGGATTCCGAACCATTATCAGTGTTTCTCATCTTCTCTTAATTGCCTTGAACTTTTCACCATTTTGTTTTTCCTAATATAACTTATCCAAACTGAAATCGTTTAAATCTCATAAACTTTTCCCGAATTATTTTTTATCAAATATATTTTAGATTAATTGTTAAAAATATAAAAAATATACATCAAGAGATATTTAATTTTAATATGATGGATATATTCATCATCACTACAACTTTATGAATAAAACCTAAAAATGTTTGATATTTTTTTTTTTTTGCGATCAATTTGAAAAGAGGAATATTTCTAAAGTCAGCACTGCGGAATTAGTAAGTTATGAAGGATTATTTGGATTATTTTGATTTTTGATTATTTATAAGTTATTATTTGGATCTAACTAGTTCTTCTATAAAACTAATTAGATCCAAATATTTTTCCTTCCTCAATAAATAACTCTGAAATAGCGGGATTATAGCTTCGTGGGGTCAGTAAGGTATTTTTGATTATTTATAAGTTATTATTTGGATCTAACTAGTTCTTCTATAAAACTAATTAGATCCAAATATTTTTCCTTCCTCAATAAATAACTCTGAAATAGCGGGATTATAGCTTCGTGGGGTCAGTAAGGTATTTTTGATTATTTATAAGTTATCATTTGGATCTAACTAGTTCTTCTATAAAACTAATTAGATCCAAATATTTTTCCTTCCTCAATAAATAACTCTGAAATAGCGGGATTATAGCTTCGTGGGGTCAGTAAGGTATTTTTGATTATTTATAAGTTATTATTTGGATCTATCTAGTTCTTCTATAAAACTAATTAGATCCAAATAGTTTTTTCCTTCCTCAGTAAATAACTCTGAAATAGCGGGATTATAGCTTTCGTGGGGTCAGTAAGGTATTTTTGATTATTTATAAGTTATTATTTGGATCTAACTAGTTCTTCTATAAAACTAATTAGATCCAAATAGTTTCCTTCCTCAGTAAATAACTCTGAAATAGCGGGATTATAGCTTCGTGGGGTCAGTAAGGTAGGAAATATTTCTTTTAAAAAACAGGATTGGAGTTTTGTTCGTATCACTGGATATGAACGGTTTCATTTCACTTTTATGATTGATACTTTAAGTGTTTCGTACTTTATTGCTCAAACAATGTCTTCCAAGAAAAAAGTAAAACTAAATAAATTTTACTCTACATTCATTCTTCTGTCTTACAATCAAATGAGGAAATTAATATACGGACAATACTGAGAAAAATTATAGTCTTGACTACTCTTGTTTTACTTATTCTGCAAACATATGCAAGACTGTAATATTTGAAATCTATATTGGTAAAAAATTACATATCCTTCATACGGAATAGCGTTTAACTTGCGTTTCTACAGGAAATTTTCAAGCCTAAACGATTAGAATAAGTATTGAAAAAAGTATTTTTAAAATTAAGAAAATAATTTTTTTTCTCATTTATAGTATATCATATATTTCATTCAAAAAAATTCAAATATTTCAAGCTCGCCATGAAAAAAAATTTACAAAAATTAGTCAAGACATACAGACATTAGGCATTAGTGAAAGAATTTTGATATAATTTCATCTGATTAAAATTAGCCTTCTCATTAAGAGTTTAATTATTTACTTCACAATTTAAATTTTGCCTACATAACATAATTTAATACCATAATGTAATGTTTAGAATATTTGTTTGCAATAATATTTAAACAAATGCATTCAATTTTGAAAAAGTAAAGTAGTAATAAAATACTGATTGTTTAAATATAAATGCATTAAATTTTTATTCATTCTTTTAGCTGAATTAAAGAAAAAAGATTCTAACATAAGTATCAAAATTTTGCTTAATACAATAAATGATTGTCCGCAAAATACACTGAATATATTTGCCCAAATTATTGACTTCATTGCGCAATTTTCTCTAAAACTATCGGCTAAATATTTTATTTATTTTTAATTTTTATATATATCATGATGCTTCGTGTCTATTAATGCCTGATTATATCATTATAACGTATTCATTAAAAGTTTGAGAAAAACATGTTTTGGTGTAGAAAGAAGATGCTATACAGACTATTTGTAAATAAATAATAATAATAATAATGCCAGTTGAAAACAATTGGTTAAAATTCAGTATGTAATTTAGTTATTTTAATATGGAAAATGCTACAAATTATTTATTATTATTTAAGTTACAGTAAATTGCCGCTAATATATTGTATTCTGAAAACCTATATATCATTTTTAATGTCTGTATTACAAGAAATATACACTGAAGTGACAAAAGTCATGGGATACCTCTTAATATCGTGTCGGCCCTCCTTTCGCCCGGCGAAGTGCAGCAACTCGATGTGACATGGACTCAACAAGTCGTTGGAAGTCTTCTGCAGGAATATTGAGCCATGCTGTCTCGATAGACGTCCATAATTGTGAAAGCGTTGATGGTGCAGGATTTTGGGCACGAACAGACCTCTCGATGATGTTCCATAAATGCTCAATGGGATTCATGTCGGGCGATCTAGGTGGCCAGATCATTCGTTGGAATTGTCCAGAATGTTCTTCCAACCAATCGCGAACAGTTGTGGCCCGGTGACATGACGCATTGTCATCCATAAAATCCCATCGTTGTTTGGGTACATGAAGTCCATGAATGGCTGCAAGTGATCTCCAAGTAGCTGAACATAAGCATTTCCAGTCAATGTTCGGTCCAGTCGCACCAGAGGACCAAGTCCATGCCATGAAAAAACAGCCCACACCATTACGGAGCCACCACCAGCTTGAACAGTGCCTTGCTGACAGTTTGGGTCCATGGCTTCGTGGGGTCTGCGCCACACTCGAACCCTACCATCAGCTCTTACCACTGAAATCGTGACTCATCGGACCAGGCCACGGTTTTCTATTCATCTAGGGACCAACCGATATGCTCACGTGCCCACGAGGTCGCTGCAAGCAGGCAATGTCGTTCTGCCCAAAAAAGGCACTCGAGTCGGTTTTCTGCTGGAATAGCCCAAGAAAGCCAAATTTCTCCGCACAGTTCTAACAGACAAGTCCCTTGTACGTCCCACATTGATTTCTGCGGTTATTTGACGGAGTGTTGCTTGTTTGTTAGAATTTACGACTCTTGCAGACGTCGCCGGTCTCGGTCGTTAAGTGCAGGCGGTCGACCACTGCGCTGTCCATGATGGGATGTAATGCCTGCAATTTCATACTCTCGGCACACTCTTGACACAGTGGATCGGGAATGTTGAATTCCCTAACGATTTCGAAATGGCATGACCATGCGTCTAGCTCCAACTAACATTCCGCGTTGAAAGTCTGTTAATTCCCGTCGTGCGGTCATCATCACGTCAAAACCTCTTCACATGAATAACTGGAACAGAAATGAAAGCTCTGCGAAAGCACACTGCGCATTTATACCTGTTCACGCGATGCTACTGTCATCTGAAAATTTGCATATTGCTATCCCATGACTTTGTCACTTCAGTGTAAACTAAGAGAAAAACCATTGTCTGTAAAATGTTTCATTCAATTATAAATTTATTATAAGTAAATTCCTTCATAAATTTTAAAACTAACTTGTGTTTCATTTCATTAACACTGTTAAATAATAATGCTATAAACAGTGAAAGTTATATTTACAATTTGTAAATACAAATATAATATATTGCTGGTACATATAACCTGTCGTTGTCTGGCTTCCAGAAAATAAAACTCTTTTGTATCAAAGAGATAAGCTTCTCTTTTCTTTGTTAACATAGATGTCAGAAAAATGAGAATAATGAAGGTAAAATAATTACTAATAAATAAATAATCAGAGACGCAATATATATATATATATATTATTCATATTTATTTATCAGTTAAATCTGATAGTAAATAAAGTCCCTTTCTTTTCTCTATTCGGTTGTAAGCATGCAATATTCTGTGCCTCATCCTTCTCCTATATATATATATGAAATTATTAATATTTATTTTAAACAATAAGCATATATTTAATTTTTAATTAAAATTAAATGTGAGCAATGGAGTTGCAATTGGTTTATTAACATCAAAAAATTCAGCTTGAATTTCTGTTAATGCAATTCGAAGATAATTCTACTTGGTTTGAAAAGTTATTTAATGCAGCCTTTTCAAATGTATGTCTGGCTATAGATATTAACTTTACTCAACTATGGATATTTAGTACTTTGTCTTTAATTTCGGTGGGCAGATGGCGGTAGCTGGCGCTCTGCCCTTTGGTATCACAGGTTTCAAGTTAGTCTCTTAGAGGTGCCATGAAAGTTTGTTAGTAGTTTGTAATCCACATTAAACTGTAGGTCCAGGTCTAGAATTAACCTAAATTGTGCAAAACAGACAGTAAAGTGACAAACCAAAACGGCGATTGAATTTCGAGAGGTATCTTCCCTTCAAATCATGATGTCCATAGTCTTTGTAAACATGCTTAAAGACGATGCGTTTACAACGTTAACCCGGACGTTGATGAAACCGCATTGATCTCGTGCACACAAGAGAAATTCGAAGGCATCACGCCTAAACGTAAGAGATATTGAGTTTATATTTTGGTTTTACTTGATTTCACTTAGGGGAATTTTAGTATGATAGATATCGTGAGAGATATAAGACCAAATTATAAGCATATAATTTGGTTATGATTAAAGCAGTCCGATCACAAATAAATACTCATACAATATGATACATACAATGGCTTCAATTTTTAACGAATATAGATCCCAGTATTTCGATTTTTTTAAATTGATTTACGCTTTGTATTGAGGTATATCTGCAAATTTTGATAAAAATTTGGATGTAATTTGCAGCCATACTTAAATGGAATATTTACTAACTTTAGAATATATTATATATATACATGTATATATATATATATATAATAAATTTCATCTTTTCCTGAAAACTTATAACATGTATATTTTTTTTGAATTGGGGATAGGGAAAGATATTCTGAGATTTGAAGGCTACTTTTCTTACAAAGAAAACATACCTCCTGAAAGAGAGTTTGTAATTTAAAAGTGTTTTTTTTTTTGAAATTTTCCACATAATATTTTGATATTTCAATTTTATATGACAGTAATCATAATTTTCAAGCAGAAATCTTCAACACTGAAACCAGTTTTTTAGAATTATTTTGCTCATTTTATATGGAGTCATTTGATATGTCGTCATTTTTGTTATGAATTTAAGAAATATTCAAAATCTGTACCCTTCATATGGCAACTTATAGATGTGATATTTTGGGGTATTTAGATGTTTTAAACAAGCCTTATAATTTCTTTTACATGCTGAATATTACATCGAATCTGTCACTATATATAAATGTCTTATATCGGAATGAAGCAATGCTAACCAAAACTATTTAAATATATATTATTAAAAGGTTTTTTTTTTTTAAACTGAAAAACTTACAAACTATAAAAGTCATCAGTTTTAACATAAATATTTGTCGTGGCATTTTTGAAGTCGATGTTCTTTGAATGAAGATTTATGCAGCTTCCCATTAATCATAGAAACCCATTCAGTGATTTATCTTGGCCTTTTCGAGTATAATGGTATTTTACTGATAAAGTGTATCTCCACCGATACTGAAATGTCAGTGTCATAGAATTTAATGAGCAAAAGATCAGGTTTGGATTGGTTGAAGTTTATTATGTGTCTTAGATCTTATGACAGGCTTAAGTCTTAGCCCAGCTGTAAGATTTGGCTTAGGAAACAAATTAGAAAGATGAACAGAGCGTGAAGAAAGGAGAGTGAACACGGTTATTATTACTGGCTATTTATTATTTACTGATTTTAATGATATTTAAGAACTGATTTTACTTTCGTACATAAAGTTGCTTGTTTTTGCAATTTAAGTAGGCAAGATATGAGAAAACAAATTTCATCTTATTACTATCAGTTATTTTTTTGGTATAAATATACAATATAATAATAATAGTTGTGGAGGCATCATAGGATGAAGGATGGTGAGGGAATCCATTTTAGTAAGATGACGCTTAAATTTGAGTGAAAAGGATTATAGAGCAAGTTATTTCATTATGGCAGCAAAAATAATATATATATGAGGAGGAAGATTTAAAAGGTATTAGAAATTACGGAAATAATAATTTAATAATAATACGGAGTGAGCTTTTGAAATATCGGGTACTTTTATCTGATGTCCACA
Organism: Caerostris darwini; assembly: GCA_021605075.1. Classification (NCBI taxonomy): domain Eukaryota; kingdom Metazoa; phylum Arthropoda; class Arachnida; order Araneae; family Araneidae; genus Caerostris; species Caerostris darwini. The sequence continues at coordinate 22,860 of BPLQ01003057.1, forward strand.
TGAGAGGATGATAGATAAGTGCAGCGACTTCGCTAGTTAGATTTTACCAACAAGGACCGAGACCAATATCATTCACAAGTATTGATAGAAAACGTCGATGTTAAATTCCCCAAAATAATGGATTTATCGTACTCAACCTTCTATGGAAGGCTGAAAGTTTTATAGAACATCTCTGTTTTAGTAAATCAGATTGCTAGTCACAAAACTCACAATCCAAAATGTTAAACATGGCCTACCTTGTAGAACATTCCATTATTATCCATATGGATTTCCAAGTTATAGATTTAATAAAGCCTAATTCTCTGTTATTGACACAATGAGCTTCAATTGGCTTAATATCTCTGTTTAGAACCAAGACTTCTTAGATCATGGGGAATTCAATAAGACTTAGAAACATGATTAGAAAATAGACATATTCCCTACTGGTATCATCCTATTATCCATGAATTTCCAAGTTGTGATGTAAATAGTTCATCCCCTGTTGCATTGCCACAGAGCTTTCAATGTGGCTTGTGCATTTCTCTGTTTTAAACTTTATATGTTATGATTGTTTTTGTTATATGCTAATTTACCTTAAGTATTTATGTTCTAGTTGCAAGCGCTATAGAATGTCCTAAGGTATAGAAAGAAATGATTTTTGGTAGTTTACGAGCGCCGGTGTGGATTGAAATTTATGAGAAAAGGAAATTTGGTTCTAAAACAAAATTGAAAACCCATGTGTCAATAACTGGGATGATGAGCAGAATAAATCTATAACTTGAAATCTCTCATTCCAGATTGCCCACAAATTCAATCCACAAAACACGTAGAAATAATTTATTACCCTACTGTGTAGAACATTTCGTTATTATCCATATGAATTTCCAGTTATGGATTTATTGCAGTTCATTCATCTGTTATTGGACACATGGGCTTAATTTTTGTTTTAGAACCAAGATTCCCTTAGCCTAGTAATGAATCCACATGAAAACACATGGTTAGTCAATTCTATTTCCATATCTTGAAGAATATTCCAAAACCTAAATGCTCATTTATAAACATGGGCAGTATATAACAAATAATTATTAAATTGTCAAAAATAAACTTAAGCAATTTTCCAACTTATTTTTTAAAATAGCAAAAATATGCACATATAAGTATTTTAATAGGAAAAGATTTTAAATGATCAAAAGAACAATTTATTTTTGACATAAATTTTATGCTGATCTATCTCACTAAAAACACGGCGAAATCATTTATTTTCTACCTGAAGAGCACCATATATCCCAGATGTAGACACCTAATCCCAAGCAAGCCTACCCCCACCTAGTTGTGAACCGGACTTTCTACTTCCTGACTACTTAAGCTACAAGTTCCTTGGGATTAGGACCATGATCCCTTCTAGTTACCGCTGTCATATCGAAGTACCGATTAAATTTGAAATTTTAGTTGAGCTAAAAGTGTTTTCTAGGGAAAGGTCACCAGCTATGTCCCAATTTTTTTTCTCTACTTACCACTTTTCATGTAGATTTAAATAAGTATGAATCTTTATGCCTACAGCGTAAAAATAAAAGTTTCATGAGTTACAACCTTGGGCCACCAATATTTATGAGTAAATGCTATTCAGAGAATTATCGGGGTTTTCAAACAAAACATTGGATCAACTGCAAATAAGTAGACGTGATATAGTGGTCGGCAGAGAAAATTACACGTAAGTTAAGAATTTTTTTCAGTATTTATCTATTTATTATTTCTTCATGTTTATCAGATAAATAAAAAATTCTGATTTTTTATTTTAATTTTCATTATATACACAATGATTTCTTTTAGTGATGTGTAGAATTTAAAAAAAAGGAATTACTTAGTATGACAAGCAAAAAGAACAAGTACACTTATGCGAAAGATAATTTTCGACCACAGTTTGTTTACACTATAAGATATGTGTGTGGTAAATCATGGGCACATTTTTTAATGCATGGGCCCATGGTACACATTGATTGCGAGCACATTTTTTTCTATAATAAACAGCATCTGCAGGCCCACTTGAACTATTTATTCCTAAAAAGAGGTTCCCAAAACCAAATGGCTATATGGCTGTGTCTCACAATTAAATGCGCTTTTATATTTTACCAAACATTTACTATTTCTAACATTTTTTAAATAATATTCTGATGAAACTGGAGATTTCAAACTTTATTTCAGTACAAAAATTTGAAACAGATCTAAATCACTTATCTGTAAAATTGAATGTTAAAAGATCAAACATACATGTGACCTGGAATATTTAATTAAGTATCTCAGGAGGGAATGAAATAGCTTATTTTCATAATTTAAATGTTGTACTTCCATATTACTGCAATAAAAGAAAGATTCAGTAAATGTAATATGCAGATTTATTTTTTCATATACTGTAGGAAACATAATTTAAATAAAAGATTTAAATTTGCTTCTCTAGGTAGAAATAAAATAGTATATTTTTATTATCGTAAAATTCTTTTCATGAATACATTTATTATTGATTGGCAGTATTATATTAAAATACTGAAATTGAATAATGTTAGTACATAAGCTTTTTGAACATTTATCTTTCAATTGAAATAAATTTATTACTAAAATTTTAAATATGTCAAAAATACATTATTGTCAATTTTTTTTCTGTATAAATTAGCACAATCTAAAATTTATTCAGGAAAAAGGAAATGCAAAATTATCTGGAAAATGCAGGCATTCAAATTATCTATTCTATAAACAGACAACGGTGATTTTATAGAATAGTTCCATTCTTCTGAACTATGTAACACTTGGTAACGAATAATCATTTAAAGAAAGGAAATATAAATTATCTGTTCAGAGGCGTGAACACCTATTCTATAAATAGATTGCACTTATCTCTTCAAGTTAAAAAATCAATCTAGATTATCTTTGTTAATATTTTTAAAAAATATTTTCAAAAATAAAATATATTCTAAAATTTCCAAATAAGAATATCAAGAATTATTATTGTTTTAAATGTTTAAAATTAAAAAATATATTATTTTCAAAAAATCATCGATTGTCATGCAAATTAAAATATAATTTTATCATACTTAAAGGTTCTTACAAATCTTTTATAAACACCAAGTAACCTAAATATCTGTTTTTATACAGTTCCAGAAACGATGGCTATATAAATGATTGGAAGAATTTAGACTTTGAATGGTGATGAATTAATGTTGATGATGAGAAAATTATTTTTCTTTATATTTAATTATATTACTTAAGGAATCATTAAGAAAATATGAAATTGATGAAGACGAATGATGACTAATGAATTGATTAAACTTATGGTATACTGGTATTTGAGATTTGAACGGGAATTGACTTTAAGAATGCCGGGAGATGAATATTTAAGATTATTTTGTGAATGCATTTGTTTGGTAATTTAGTGTCAGAAACAAATTTCAATTATGAAATATGAAAAGAATATACACACCCTGCAAAATTATCGTTTCATTTAATAGAATTAGGTTTTAATAACTAAATTAATTGAATTAATTAAACTTTCATAGAAAATTAATTGATTATGTAAATCTCGAAATTTAAATCATATTTCTAGATTCTTTATGCTGGACATATTAAAGTTCAGATGTATTTTAAATACAAAATATTTTCGATTTTTTATAAAGGATATGAAACAGCATTAATCAATATGGATGAGCAGATACCGCGAAGTTGCTTAAATGGCAAAATCAATATGAAATCTACAAGCAATTAGATTTTATGCTTTTATTTGGAGAAAATTTTTAAAATACTTAGGTAAGAATTTCTTTAGTAAATTTATAGTGGTTTGTTGCTCTGTTTTATTTAGAAATGAGAGAATCTGCAAATGTCAAATGTAAAATGTATATTTAAAGAGAATTAATAATGAAATTTTCATTTTCCAAAATTCCTATATTGCTTGTGACAGGTCTTCTTTTGTTTTAAAAACTTTATAACCCTCAATCTTAATACATATTTTAAGTTTTGTGTTTACTGAATTTTCAGTTTTTTTCATTTATGCTTAAACTTATATTTACCCGCGAGAAACTATTTGTTTGTTAAAGTAATGACCTCATTTCTATCAAATCAAAAGGTTAATAAAACTTTTCTTTTGATGATATATTAGTAATATATGCTAATATATAGTATTTGTGGAATATTATATTAGCATATATTACTTATTCTCAAAAGAACGAAAGTTTATTTTTATGTTTTTTGGTATTTATCAGAAATTCAGTTACTAGAACTGAATTTGTTATTTAAACTTCAAGTTTTTGGATGAACTTACACATTACAATTCCCTGCCATTGCATTTGAATAAACTTCTAACATCTAACTTGTCAACAATTCTCATTACTGAGAGGAAGTATATATTTGAAACAGGTAATCCTGAATTTAATTTATTCAAAGCAATTATTTTTATAAACTGTTTTTAGTGATTTGCAAACAAAGGAGCGACACCAATGCAACTCTCAAGTAAAGAGAGGAAATACAAGGTTCATCTCTTACTATATGCCCATTATTAACAAAGTGTCAACAATGCAATGACAAATTAACTATGGGAAAGTCATATATTAATAAATCAACCAAAAATATTTTGTTTAGTCTAAAGAAGAAGAATTAAAATTTTGGTGAGCCTTTTCCATTAACCGCAAGAAAACAATAAAATTTTTACTTGACTTAGAATTATTTTAGATATGGATAAACCAATTATTTTACTTTTGCACATGTTCTAGAAAGTTTGGTGAGAATGAACAATTCACGAAGGAAACGTTGTAAGAAAATTGAGCCGCATGAGAAGGTAGTAATTATAAGCTTTACAAATGTGCAAAGCAGTTTGTAAATAATGCAGGTACATAGACATTGCATACATATATATATATATATACTCCTAACCTGAGATGGAGGGGAGGAGTTGCATTTAAAATACATGTCACAATATCCTACTGTCATTACAACGTCTATGCATCATGGCATTAAATAAAAACAAATGATAAAATGGTTTAGATTATTCTATTCGACTTCAAATTAATCGTCTTCGAAACCATAGGTACTGTAAGGAACTGAAGATTAAACAAGCAATATTAAATAATAGCCAAAAAATTGTAGTCAATTCCTACTTTTTTCCTATATTGCAGAAAGTCCTTATAAATAAAATTGAAATTTTTCTATGATTTGTTACCTGGCGATATAGATAGATGAAATCTTGAATATAGTAAATCTAAATGCAATTGAATAATGTTCAATATTTGAAAACTGTATTAATATCAAGTGTCATCCACCACAGTTAAAAAAAAATGTACTTGAACTGATATTAGAATAAAAAGTATTTTTTAACGATTAAAAATTTGGAACAAGAAAATATATATGGAGAGTGTGAACTAATAGTAGGATTTGAAAAGAAAACTATTCAGGAACCAATAAACGATTTATGTGGTGAAAAGAGCAGAGAAAAAAACATTTTGGCGTGGTTTGAATATTTTGCAACATGCAGATAGCATTATACTACGAAATATTCTTCAGGTATACAGTGTTAAGTGGGCAATAAATCAAAATCTCCTTGATATAATGGTTGCGGCTGAGAGTAGGAGCAATTTCGGGAAGCTGTGATCGCTCATAATATCAATATATCCTCGATCGTCCCCTCAAAAGAGTTGTAGGATGGGTATACCAGATAAATAGGCTTCCAAATCCATAAAGGTGCTCCACTGTGTATCTGACCATTATTGCTGCCTAAATTGAAATGGTGTTCATTGAAAAGACACAATTAGTTTGCAATCTAGTCGAATACCGTTTGTAATTATGTGTCATTGCCATATACCATTGTACCATCGATTATTTTGCAAGTCAGGACAATGCTGCGGGTGCATCTTATCAATGGATAACGGCACTTTAATGCCATAGGGTTGGCAATACTTTTATTAAAGTCGTTAGTATATGAAAATGAAACCATATGGTCCCTGATTGTCATTCCTTGTCGTTGTCATCGTTCGTGTTACTTTCGATTTATTGCTTCCTCGATTCTTTCATCTCACTGCTACATATTTGTATTGAAGTTGCGCTATGGTTATTGGGATACAGAGTTTGTCAAGCATTAACTGCTAAGATTTGAAAATACATGAGTTTTTCTTTCCCAATCGTAAGACGCGTTATAGTGCCAATTCCATTGTACCCATTTTCCCACTAGACCACTATCCGTTTGACATTTCTGTACATGTGAAATCACGTAATTTTAACAAGTGGTATAATAACAAACCTACAAATTAATCTGACACAGCAGATAGTTGCACGTGGATATTTATATTACATGCAAATTAGTGGTTTGTACTAATGAGATAAACTTTCACACAAATCTGACAAAAGGTAATGTGTCATGATAATGATGGTAATTAGTAATAGGATTGTCTATTCAACGTTCAGCTGAAACTAATACAGATGAAATACAAAGTATGTGATGAGTTGCTGCTACTGTGATTTCGGCGATAAACCAAGTACAAGAATGTGTCCTACTGGAATGAGTAAGGAAGCTGACCACCCCTTTCTTCTTGATGGATTTTTTAAAAGGGGAGGCTTTGGAGTAGAGGAGGAGCTCTGCAAAGAGCCGATAAAAGTGTTGTTTTTTCTGTTTTTAAATTCATTAGAACAAACCGGAAATAATTGTGTGGTTTCGTATCTGCCATGAGATACCAAGGTCCAACATTAATCGATGCATTAGATTCTTTTCCGACTCAAGAACTCATGAAAATTCCGTCCTGAGTTTAGAAATGCAATTTTGTATCAAATTAATTTTTATTTATTATTTTTTGTAAAACAATAATTTGTAATATATATAAATGATTGTAAATAAAAATTAAAGTGTTCCTATGAACTTGAAAGTGGTTCTTTTCTTGAAGCCGTTATAATTGTCAGAGAGGAGATATACCTTATGAGGAGCATCACAATGATGGATCCAGCCGAAAACAAACTTCTACGCAGTTTCATATCTGCATTCTTTCTAGGACAGGTAAGTTTAACCGTGTAAGTTATATAAACTGACCTTTCAGTCTATGAGATATAGTGACTTCTGATTTAAATCTCTACAATTTCCCGATGACAACACTGTATATTGGGGTCTATATGTTGTTTTACTGATCAACCTACATAAGTATTATCATTTGAGCATCTCATCTTTTACATGGTGAGAGTGTTTTAGTCGAGGAATGAGCACAGATTGATTTAGTGTATGGAATTTTCAAACGTATGGAGGTGGCGATGAGCGAATCAGTAGTAGATGGTTTGATTTTAACGTTATAAAAACCTCACAATGCAGGCCTAAGTGAAAATTTAAAAGAAAAGTTTCTTTGCCACACTAAAAAATATATATATGCATTTTCTGAAGTGGCTGTGCAAACGCACATGAGCAGTTCGAAAGTGAAAATAAATTTAAGGGGAAATAAAAGTAAAAATTCCAAGTAAACGCAAATCACGGCCAATTACCAAAGGGGCTAAATTTCAAAGCGTCGCCTGTGTGAAAGCAATCGAGAAAGCACTCCACATCTATTTCACCTTCCGAACTGAAATTGAAAGTCCCTTTCATGCAGCGTGAGAAATATCAGTAAGATGGTTGAAACGTAGTTTTTTCCAATAACGCAAATTTGGTGGCTGCCGCGTATTCTTTTCTAGCCTCCAAAGTATAAAAGTAATGTGGTCAGAGAGGTCGTAAGAAAGTGAAGGCCGAGCCTTTTAGTTGGAAAAAGTGTGCTTCATTGGCAGCGAAATTTCAGAAGGGAAAAAATATCTTGTAGCACTGGAAGTTAAGTTTCATTTTTCGAAATTATATTTTTAGGTTGAGGGTGAATTTAAAGGTATTCTAATTTCTCCCAAAATCGGAGTTTCAAAATAAAATGTTATA
>BPLQ01003062.1:0-95000 GCA_021605075.1 Caerostris darwini
TAATCAATATTCAAGATTTCAAAAGTCAAAATTTAAATCATGTCTTAACTGCTAGTAATTAAAGTAAATATTATATTATGCCTCTATAAAAATAATATTTTTAAAAATTTATGTAAACATCTAATTAAATAATTCATAAAAAGTTACAATGTTTTACAATTTTACAGTATTTTCCTTTTTGGTGTTCGCGTTTAAAGCTTATACAAAATACCCGAATAAAAAAATTAACAAATCAAAGAAAACTGCCAACACATTTTAATAATTTATGATTAAAGTCAGTATATCAACAAGATTATGTTTTCGATAGTTAGATTGATAGGTTAACAAATTCTTTTTAAAATAAATAGATTATCTCTTGAAAAAAACCAGGCATGTTCTTAAACTGACATTTTTAAGTCCTATGTCAAAAATTACTTAAGTAAACCTTATTTTTAAGTAAATCATTTTTCTAATATTGTTTCTTTTTCTGAAAGCCTTTAAGTACTTTATACAAAGAAAATATTAATAATAATAAAACATGAATTTAAAATTTTCATTAAAGGATTAGGAAACTATATTTACTCCGGCTATTAGCCGGAGTAAGTATAGCTTCTTAACTTTACGCTATACTTTTAAAAGACTGTATGTTAAAAATTGAATATATAAAAAATTGAATAAACATATTTCCTAAAGTATAAAATCAATACAAAAAAATTTAATAGTCCTTTTTAAAATTATATTTTATGTAACTATTTTTCCTTTTTCTTCCTTCTATATTCATAAATATCTTGATTTTAGACCCCTTTAAAATCAACGAATTTTAAATATTATGCTGCTAAATAATTATGGTTTTTGAAATAATCAATATGTAAATTATAAAATATATTCTAATAATTGGGCAATATGATGTAAAAGATATTTAGGACATCTAAATTATTAATCAAAATTATTTTTGATAATAATTAATCATTTTAATGATAAAATGCATTAACTTTAATGCAGTGTGAGCCATAAATTAGAGCAAACGTACAAAATTCATAATAAAAGTAATACTCGGAAAAAATTTCGGTTTGCGTTAACATGATTAGAGGGACATGTGTAATAATAATAATAATAATAAATAATTCTAAAAGTAACTGAATGAGGGCGCTCACATATGAGAGTTCCCACTGAGACATTTTATGCAAATCAGACAAACACAAACTGACAAGAAACAGGTCACAATGACATGATTTTGTGCATTTATTTTAAAGTAAAATATGTTTTACATAACCACAGCCACAAGATATTAGGCAAGTGAGGTCCGTCACTACACTTATTACAGCTGAGTGTAGCATGTCACCATCTTTCGAATGGCATCTTTTAGTTCCACCAAAGTGGCTATCTTCTGGGCCAAATCTGGTGATCGTGAAGGCGACATAAATTTACAATATCGACTTATCACTTGATCTTTAGTGAAAATGTTCAACAGGAAAGTCTTCACATCACGTGCAAAGTGAGGCGTTGCACCATCCTGCATGAAGGCGACGACAGATAACTCATGTCTTTCCTGTAATGCAAGCACAACGTGGTTAAGCAATGACTAATAAATTATTACATTTCAAGTTGGGTATTTTATTACAATCATGCTCCCTCTATTGGTTACTTTTGAAATCATTATTTTATACATGGGGAAAAAAATTCAATGTTCTACTGATCATAATGGCGCAAACTGAATTTTTTTCCGAGCATTACCTTTTACATTACGAATTTTTGAAATTTACACGAATGCATAGCGCCCCCTGTATTTGCAAAAGGAAAAGGAAAAATCTTAATTAATCTGGAAAAATATTGAATGAAATTGGATCGCCTATGAAATGAAATGAAGTAAATTTAGTACGATTAAAATTTTAGCACTGAAGTTAAGGATATATTATTATAAATATTTATTTATAATTGTTATTTTTTTGTAACAACGAATGGGAAAATCGTCATTATGATTATAAAAAAGATGTTGAATAAATGTGAATATTGTTCAATTTTCAAATTAAATATTTCTTTTTGGCAATATTTACGCATAAAAAATTATTAAACCATTAAGATTGAAAAAAAAACAACGTAGTTAAATACGCTGCTAGCAATTTGTTAATTATATTTCGTGCATTCTAAAAGTATTAGATGTATCAGATCTACAAAATAAAAATAAATGCCCTTTTTTTAATGCTGCCAGAATCTGAGCTTTCATTAAGTAGTCTGAACGTCCGTTAAATTGCTGCGATTTATTTGGTAGTAGGCACTACGTTTGTGCATTATCGCATAAAAGTGAAAGAAGAAATGCATTCTGGGAAGACTTCCAGCTCCGCTTTTAAGCGTCACATTATGAAATATTTCATCCAGTAAATACAACTCACAGTCCGATATAAGTGACACTTTTTATCGGATCTAGAAGATTTTTAAAAGGTTATTGTAGTAACCTACTACTTGCTACAATAACTTTTTAAATAAATTATAATAACCTACAATAATCCCTTAAATTCAAGTAGTAATCTACTACTATAAGAGGAATAAAAGTCGTATATTGTTTATGAATATTGAGCTATATATATCTTATATCACATTCTATTACAGATGTCTTTTCAATAAATATATCTGCTTTATATAATTATATTTTTCAAAAAAATTCAGTCTGCGCGATTATGATCAGTAGAACATTGATTTTTTCCCCTATGTATAAATTAATGATTTCAAAAGTAACCAATAGAGGGAGCATGATTGTAATAAAATACCCAGCTTGAAATGGAATCATTTATCTGTTTCAATAATTATATTCCTTTATTGTGTACAATCCAATGTACTTACTCTACTTTTGGTAATATATTTTACTGAATGAATTAACTAGCTATGCATTGTAAATTTTAATAAAATAGGCATAATGATATCTAATGACATGCATTTTAAGTTTTAATCAAATGTATCTTTAATACATAAAATATTCAATTATTTCAGCAAATAAAACTCTTGTTTAAAATACTGATTGAATAATCTAATAATATTAACATTCTTCATTGCTGATAAAATAAACGAGAAAGATCCTTCGAATAATCGCGATAACAATTAAATATGATTCAGTTAATATTTGCATAATCCATTAAATGCAAAGTTCCAAAAATAATCTGTTGATTTAACCAGATCCATTTAACGGGATGTAATGCTAAAAATATTATAATTCTCGAAATAAATTTCTCGAGTCTCTATCACGGCCATAATGCCACCTGGGTCATATTATTTAACATAAATGGGAAATTTTAATTATAACCGCAAAATAAATAATCTTTTGGTACCATAAACGTTATGAGGACTGAGAGCTCCAAAGCGCAGTGGGTATACGAAGAGCAAAGAAAATTAAAGTGTTATTTTAACGTGAATGTGGCGTTCGATCGTTTCCTGTTTTCGTTAGAAGACAGGAAAGTTGCAATTAGCTAGAAATGAGTAAAAAATAAACGTAAAATGGCCTTGCGCGAGATTTTCGTTTAATTTTCTTGAAAGCTTGCATTCTTTTCACCATATACATAATTTAAATTGCTTTATAAGTAAATATTTTCTTTCTTTTTTTTCAGGGACTGTTTAAAAAAAATATATAAATTATACCTGCAAGTTATATGGTATAGCAATGTTTTCGCATGTTTTATAGGAACTTTATTTTTACGGAATGTTATTTCTGAAGAAAAGAAGTAACAAATGAATTTCAGGAGAAAAATGTTAAGTTAAATTAATTTCAAAACTAAAATGTTTTGAAATAATTCTGGATTTATTAATGTTACTTCGCAGTTTATTCATAATGTGTTAAGTTTTTCCCATTTAAGCCTAAAATTAATTTATTCTGAAATGGGAGAAATATTAGTGATTGCAATGTATTTATTACAATTTATTTTTTTTAAATATTTTATAACTTCATTTTTTACACACACAGTATATTTAAATTTAGATTAAAAACTAGCAATGTATGTAAATTAGTAATAACAATGTAAAATATAAATATAAGCAATAATATGATATCGTAAACAAATAATGTAAATTAGTTTAGGCTTAAAGGGGAGAAATATTAATGATTGTAATGTATGTTATTACGATTTATTTATTTATTTTTTTTTTATATTTTATAACTGAATTTTTTTCACACATAGTCTTTTTAAATTTAGATTAAAAAATATCAATACATGCAATTTAGTAATAATAATGTAAAATGTAAAAGTAAAAAATAATTCAGTAAGGCCATAAATAACAACAAATAATGTTAATTACTTAAGCCTTAAATGGGAGAAATAGTGATTGCAATGTATGTATTAAAAATTATTCTTTTATATTTATTAACTTAATTTTTTACGTACGCAGAGTATTTAAATTGAAATTAAAAAATATGTATGATGAGATTTAAAATAAATTCAATGAATTTTCAAGTAATTTAAATTACATGACGCGCATATTAATGACTATCCATGTTCAAATCTACAAAAATTATATTATATATATAATTTACATCTTATATAAGCTTATAGCTCTATTACCGAGGTCATTGCAATAAATATATGTGGTTATAATTTTTTACCTTTCAATAATTATATTTCTTTACCATGCAATCTACTATCTAAGATTCTTACTCTAATGTTTTTAGTAAAATTTACTGAATGAATTAACATGATATGCATGGTAAATTTTAGCAAAATATGCATAATGATATTTATTGAAATACCCCATCCAATAAATGAAATTCACGATATCGATAAAAAAATTTTTATTGGATTTAAAAAAGGTTATTGCAGTATAGACTATAAAGAATAGAAACATATCTCGTTTATATATATCGCACCAAATATCTTATACCGCACTCTTATGATATGACTTTTCATTAATTACCTTTCAATAGTTATATCATTTTACTGTGCAATTTGCTATCTAAGGTACCCGATCTATTGCTGTTAATAAAGTTTACTGAATTAATTAACAAGGTATGCATTGTAAATTTTAGTAAAACATGCATAAGGATATCTAATAAAATGCATTTTAAGTTTTAGTAAATTGTATCTATAATACATCAAATATTCAATTACTTCAGCTAATAAAAGTCTTATTTAAAATACTGATTCAATATTCTAACAGACTTAACAATCTCCATTGCTGATAAAATAAACGAGAAAGATCGTTTGAATAATCGCGATAAGAATTAAATATGATTCAGTTAATATAAAATCACATTGCACTATCTACTAAATGCAAACACGCGAAAATAATCTGTTGAGTTAACCAGATTCATTTAACGGGGTGTAATGATATAAAATTATAATTCTCCAAATATATTTCTCGAGTCTCTAGTACGGCCATAATATTAATTGCAGCTATATATATTATAATTCCTATTAATTCCCGAAATATATTTCTCGAGTCTCTATCACGGCCATAATGCCACCTGGGTCATATTATTTAACGTAAATGGGAAATTTTAATTTTAACCGCGAAATAAATAACTTTTTGGTACCATAAACGTCATGAGGACTGAGACTCTCCAAAGCGCAGTGGGTATACGAAGAGCAAAGAAAATTAAAATGTTGTTTTAACGTGAATGTGGCCTGCGAAATGTGTTATGATGTGGATCGTTAGAAAACTGGAAAGTTGCAATTAGCTAGAAATGAGTAAAAAAATAAATGCAAAATTGCCTTGTGCAAGATTTTCGTTTAATTCTCTGGAAACCTGGCGTGCTTTTCAACTTACCCAAAATTTAAATTGCTTTATAAGTAAATATTTTCTCTCTTTTTATTTATTTTTTTTTTTGAAGGACTGTTTGAAAAAAGATAAGTAATATCTACAAGCTATGTGGTAAAGCAACGTTTGTGCAAGTTTTATAGGAGCGTTTTTATACTGAAATGAATTAATGAATTTAAAGAGAAAATGTTACATTAAATTAATTTCAAAACTAAAATGAATGCTTTGAAATAAAACTGAATTTATTAATCTTAGTTTGCAGTACATGCAGATAGTTATATTCATTGTTTGTTAAGCCTGGAAATATTAATGACTGCAATCTATGTTATTACGATTTATTTTTTAATATTTTATAACTTATTTTTTTTACACACACAGAGTATATAAATTTAGATTAAATATATCAAAGTATGTTAATTAATACTAATAATGTAAAACATGACTATAAACAATAATGTAATAATATAATAAATAATGCAAACAATAATTGAATCATATAATAAATAATGCAAACAATAATGTAATCATATAAAAAATGCAAACAATAATATAATCATATAATAAATAATGAAAACAAATACAGTAGGCTTAATACTTAGTACTTTAGGCTTAAATGGGAGAAATATTAGACATTGCAATGTATGCATTACGATTATTTTTTTAATATTTTCTAACTTAATTTTTATACATACAGAGTAATTTATATAAAAAATATAAATTTATATAAATTAATAAGAATAATGCAAAATGTAAATTTAAATGATAATATAATAATGTAATAAATTATGTAAACAAATATTGTAATTTACTTTTGGCTTAAATGAGAGGAATATTACGGATTGCAATGTAAGTATTACGAATTATTTTCTTATATTTAATGACTTAATTGTTTACACACACAGTGTATTTAAATTCAGATTAAAAAGTATCAATATATTGTAAAGTTTAAAATAAATACAATACATTTTCAAGTAATTTAGAAGGCTTGACTCGCATATTAATGACTATCTTCACCTTTGATAGTCATTAATCTGCGAGTATCGATGCGATATCTCCCAAAATTATATTATATATATAATTTATATCTTATATAAGCTTGTAGCTCTATTACCTATGTCTTCTCAATAAATATATGTGCTTACAATTATTACCTTTCAATAATATTCCTTTACTGTAACAATCTACTTCCCAAAGTTCTTACGCTACTGTTGTTAATAAAATCGGAATAAATTAACAAGCTATGCATTGTATATTTTAGTAAAATATATGTAGTGATATCTAATGATATGCATTGTAAGTTTAATAAACTGTATCTTTAATACATAAAATACTCAATTACTACAGCAAATAACAGTCTAGTTTAAAATACTGATTGAGTATTCTAATAATATTAACATTCTTCATTTCTCATAAAGCATACGAGAAAGATCCTTCGAATAATCGCGATAGCAATTAAATATGATTCAGTTAATGTAAAATCTTATTTGCACTATCCATTAAATGCAAAGTGCCAAACAATAATCCGTTGAAGTAACCAGATCTATTTAAAAGGGTGTAATGTTAAAAATATTATAATTCTCGAAATATATTTCTCGAGTCTCTATCACGGCCATAATGCCACCTGGGTCATATTACTTAACGTAAATGGGAAATTTTAATTATAACCGCAAAATAAATAACCTTTTGATACCATAAATGGTATGAGGACTGAGAGCTCTAAAGCACACTGGGTATACGAAGAGCAAAGAAAATTAATGTTTTGTTCTAACGTGAATGTGGCCTGCGAAGTGTGTTATGACATGGATCGTTAGAAAACAGGAAGGTTGCAATTAGCTAGAAATGAGTAAAAAATAAATGTAAAATTGCCTTGTACGAGATTTTCGTTTAATTCTCTTGAAAGCTTGCATTCTTTTCATCTTGTACAAAATTTAAATTGCTTTATATGTAAATAGTTTATTTCTTTTTTCACGGACTGTTTTAAAAAATTATAAGTTATATCTGCAAGCTATGTGGTATAGTAATGCTTATGCAATTTTTATAGGAGCCTTTTTTTACGTAAATGTAATCTCTGAATAAATGTATTTAAAGAGAAAATGTTATATTAAATTAATTTCAAAACTAAAATGTTTTTAAATAAAACAGGATTTATTAAATGTTAGTTCTTAGTACACGCAGTTAATTATGTTCCTTGTTTGTTAAGCGTAAAATTATTTTTGGCTCAAATAGAAGAAATATTAGTGATTCCAATGTATGTGTAACGATTTATTTTTTATAACTTAATTTTTTTACACACAATGTATTTAAATTTAGATTAAAAAATATCAGTGTATATTAATTAAGAATAATAATGTAAAATATAAATGTAAACAATAATATAATAATATAATAAAAAATGTGAACAATAATATAATAAAAAAATATTTAAACAATAATATAATAATTAAATAAATAATGTAAACAAATACAGTAAGTTACTGTGGTATTAATGGGAGAAATATTAGTGATTGCAATGTATGTATTACGATTTTTTTTTTTACTCGTAATATTTTATAACTTAATTTTTTATACGTACAGAGTATTTCAATTTAGATTAAAAATATTAATGTATATAAATTAATAATAGTAATGTACAAAAGTAATTATAAATGTATATGTAAACAATGCTATAATAATCTAATAAATAACATAAACAAATATTGTAAATTACCTTAGGCTTAAATGGGAGAAATATTAGAGATTGCAATGTATGTATTACAAATTATTTTTTTATATTTAATGACTTATTTTTTTCACACACTGTGATTTAATTTCAGATCAAATTATATCAATGTAGGTAAGATGTAAAACAAACGCAAAAAATTATTAAGTAATTTAGAATGACTGATGCGCGTATTGTTTATCAAAGTTAATATCCAAAACTTTTATTATATATATAATTTGTGTATCTTATATAACACTATATTACTGATGTCTTTTCAATAAATATATGTGCTTACAAATATTACCATTTGAATAATTATATTCCTTTACAGTGCAACTAGTATCTAATGTATAGTACTTACTCTACTGACTCCAGAATTAACAAGATCTGCATGCTAAATTTTAGTAAAATGTACCTAATGATGTCTAATGCAATAGTCCATTCAGTAAATGAAACTCACAAGCCAATAGAAATAATAATTTTTTTTATCGGATTTACACGTTTTTAGAAAGGTTAATTTTGTACCGACTATAAGAGGAATAGGAACCATATTTTAATTATATGTATCGTGCCATATATTCTTATATCACGCTCTATTACTAATATATTTTTAACAATTACATTTCCATAATTATATTCATTTCTGTGCAATCTAATATCTAGTTACTTACTCTACTGTCGTTAATAAAATTTACTCAGTGAATTAACATACTATACACTAAGATACTTACTGTAATGTTTTAAATAAAATTTACTGAGTGAATTAACGACCTATACATGTCAAATTTTAGTAAACTATGCATAATGATGTCTGTTGAAATATTCCAACCAGTAAATACACTTCATAATACAATATAAAAAAGAATTTCGGATCTACACGTTTTTTAAAAAAGGTTATTGTAGTATAGGCTACAAGAGGAATAGAAACCATATCTTGTTTATATATATAGCACTGTATATAGTATCTTATATCGTGCGCTATTTTTCATAACATTTCAATAAATATATGTCCTTATAACTATTACCTGGCACGGTAAAAGGGTATAATTATTAAAATCTGCTATCTAAGAACTTATTCTACTGTTGCTAATGAAACCTGATGAATTAAGACCTGATGAAAATGAATTAAGATGCTATACATTGTAAGTTTTAGTAAAATATGCATAAAGATATCTAATGATATGCATTGCATGTTTTAGTAAATTGTATTTTTAATGCATGAAATATTCAATTATTTCAGTAAATAAAAGTCTGGTTTAAAATACTAATTGAGTGTTCTAATAATATTAAAATAAACGAGAAAGATCTTTTGAATAATCGCGATAATAATTAAATATGATTCTGTTAATATAAATTCTTATTTGCACATTTCATTAAATGCAAAGTCGCAAAAAATTATCTGTTGGGTTAACCAGATACATTTAACGGGGTGTAATGTAAAAAATATTATAATTCCCGAAATATATTTCTCGAGTCTCTATCACGGCTATAATGCCACCTGGTAATATTATTTAACGTAATTGAGAAATTTTAATTATAACCCCAAAATAAACAACCTTTTGATACCATAAATGTTATGAAGACTGAGAGTTCCAAAGCGCAGTGGGTATACAAAGAGCGAAGAAAATTAAAGTGTTATTTTAACGTGAATGTGGTAAATGCGTTTTAATGCGAAATGTGTTAAGACGTGGATCGTTAGAAAACAGGAAAGTTACAATTATCTGGAAATGAGTAAAAAATAAATGTAAAATTGCCTTGTGCGAGAGTTTCGTTTAATTCTCTTGAAAGCTTGCATTCTGTTCGTTTTACACAAAATTTAAATTGCTGTATAAGTAAATATTTTCTTTCTTTTTGTCACTGTTTTAAAAAAATATAAGTTATATCTGCAAGCGCTGTGGTATAGTAATGTTTGTGCAAGTTTTATAAGAACTTTTTTTTTTTACGGAAATGTAATTTCTGTATAAAAGAAGTAACAAATTAAATTAAGGAGAAAATGTTACATTAAATTAATTTCAAAACTAAAGTGCTTGAAATAAATCTGGAAATAAAATAATAAATGAAGTAAAACTGAACTTAATAACGTTAGGTGTCAGTACATGCAGGTAATTATATTCATTGTCTGTTAAGCCTAAAATTATTTTAAGCATACATGGGGGGAATATTAATGATTTCAATGAATACATTATGATTTATTTTTCTATATTTTATATCTTAATTTTTTACACACACGTTGTCTATTTAGATAAAAAATACACTACATGTGTGTAAAAAATTTAACGTACACGTAGTGTATTTAGAATAAAAAATATCAATGTGTGTAAATTAGTAATATTAATGTAACATGTAAAATTAAGAATAATGCATTAATGTAATAAATAATGTAAACAAATAAAGAAAATTATTTTAGGCATAATAACTATAATTAATAACTAACAAATCGTTTATATGCCTTAATCTTATATACCGACTACCGATGTATTAGGGATGTATTTTCAATAAATATATGTACTTAAAATTAATACCTTTCAATAATTATATTCCTTTATTGTGCAATCCACTATATAAAATACTTATTCTACTGCTGTTGATAAAATTTACTGAATAAATTAACAAGCTATACATTTTAACTTTTAGTAAAATATGCATAATGATTCTTAGGTTTTTGTAAATTGAATATTTAATATATAAAATATTCAATTATTTCAACAAATAAAATCTGAGTAGTAATAATATAATGAGTATTCTAATATTATTAACGTTCTTCATTGCTAATAAAATAAACCAGAAAGATCCATTAAATAATCGCGATAACAATTAAATATGATTCAGTTAATATAAAATCTTCTTTGCACATTTCATTAAATGCCTCCGTAATAATTTTTTTTTCTATTGACACGTTTTTAAAATGTTGTTGTAGTACAGACTATAAGAGGAATAGGAATCATATTTTTTATAGATATCCTGCCATATGTCATATAGTACTCTATTACCCATGTCTTATCAGTAAATATTATTCAATAATTATATCTCGTTACTGTGTAGTGTACAATTTTAGAGCTTATTCTACTGATGCTAATAAAAATTACTGAATGAATTATCAAACTATGCATTGTAAATATTAGTAAAATAAGCATAATGGTAACTAATGATATGCATTTTAAGTTTAAGTAAATTGTATCTTTAATGTATAAAATATTCAAATACTTCAGCAAATAAAAGTCTTGTTTAAAATATTGATTGAGTATTCTAATATTACTAACATTCCTCACTGCTGATAAAATAAAACAGAGCGATCCATTAATTAATCGCATATAACAATTAAATATGATTCATTTATAATAAGAACTTCCTTACATAATTCATTAAATGCAAAATCACAAAAAAATAATCTGTTGGATTAACCAGAGCCATTTAACGGGGTGTAATGCTAAAAATATTATAATTCCCGAAATATATTTCTCGAGTCTCTATCACGGCCCTAATGCCACCTGGGTCATATTATTTACCGTAAATGAGAAATTTTAATTATAACCTCAAAATAAATAACCTTTTGGTACCATGAATGTTATGAGGACTGAGATCTACAAAGCGCAGTGGGTATACGAAGAGCAAAGAAAATTAAAGTGTTGTTTTAACGTGAATGCGGCCTGCGATATGTGTTAATGATGTGGATCGTTAGAAAACAGGAAAGTTGCAATTAGCTAGAAATGAGTGAAAAAATAAATGTAAATTTGCCTTGTGTGAGATTTCAGTTTATTTCTCTTGAAAGCTTGCATTCTGTTCGTTTTACAGAAAAGTAAAATTTACTGAATGAATTAACAAACTATGCACTGTAAAGTTTAGTAGAATGTCCATTATGATACATAAGGCTATGTATTGTAAATTTTAGTAAAACATACATAATGATATCATTTGAAATATTCCATTCAGAAAATACAATTCACAATCCGATATCAGTAATAATTTTTTATCGGATATACACATTTTTTAAACAAGGTCAACAGGCTATAAGAAGAATATAAATCATAACTTGTTTATTTATAGATTCCTATATATCCTATATTGTGATCTATTACCGATGACTTTCCAATAGATATATCTGCTACAATTATTACCTTTCAATAATTATACTTCCTTACTGTGCAAATTACTATCTAAGGTACATATTATACTGCTGTTAATAGTAAAATATGCATATGGATATATAATAAAATATTATAATATATAATTTATATATATATCCAGCAAATAAAACTGACAATCCGATATCAATAAAAAATTTTATCGCATCCTATAAGAGAGATGGAAACCATATCTTGTTTATATGTTATATCGTGCTCTATTATAGATGCTTTTTCAATAAATATATGTCCTTACAATTATTGCCTTTCAATAATTATATCTCTTTACTGTTCAATCTACAATCAAAGGTACTTGCTGTTGTTAATAACATTTTCTCAATGAATTAACAAACTATGCATTGTAAGTATGAAATGTAAATGTAAGATCACAAAAAATAATCTTTTAAGTTAACCAGATCCATTTAACGGAATGTAATGTTAAAAATATTATAATAATTGAAATATATTGCTCGAGTCTCTATCACGGCCATAATGCCTCCTGGGTTATATTATATAACATAAATGGGAAATTTTAATTATAACCGCAAAATAAATAACATTTTGGTACCATAAATGTTATGAGGACTGAGAGGTCCAAAACGCACTGTGTATACGAAGAGCAAAGAAAATTAAAATGTTGTTTTAAAGTGAATGTGGAATGCGAAATGTGTTATGATGTGGATCGTTAGAAAACTGGAAAGTTGCAATTAGCTAGAAATGAGTAAAAAAATAAATGTAAAATTGCCTTGTACGAGATTTTTGTTTAATTCTCTTGAAAGCTTGCATTCTTTTCACTTAACACAAAATTTAAATTGCTTTATAAGTAAATATTTTATGTCTTTTTTTCAGGCATTATTTAAAAAAAATTTAATATATATCTGCAAGCTATTTGATAAAGCAATGTTTGTGTAATTTTCATAGAAACTTTTTTTTTTTTTTTACGTAAATGCAATTTTTGAATGAAAGAAGTAATAAATAAATTTAAAGAGAAAATGTTACATTAAATTAATTTCAAAATTAAAATGTTTAATAACTAAAACTTTTTTAAATGTTAGTTCTTAGTACATGTAGATAATTATATTCATTGTGTGTTAAGCCTAAAATATTTTGGATTTATATGGGAGAAATATTAGTGATTACAATAAATGCATTATGATTTATTTTTTTTTTCCTTTTTACACAAACACAGTATATTTAAATTGATAAAAAATATCAATGTATGTAAATTAGTAATAATAATGCAAAATGTAAATATAAACAATAATATAATAATGTAAGCAACTAATGTAAATTAGTTTAGGCTTAAATGGGAAAAATAATAGAGATTGCAATGTATGTAATACGAATTATTTCTTTATATTTTATAATTTTTTACGTACATAGTCTTTTTACATTCAGATTAAAACATATCAATGTATGATAATAAATGCAATAACTTTTCAAGCAATTTAGAATGCTTGACGCGCATATTAATGCCTTTCAAAATGAAAATCTACAAATATTATTTTATAGAGATAATTTATCTATTTAATCTTATATCATGCTCTATTACTGGTGTCTTTTCAAAAAATATATATCTGCCAACAATTATTACCTTTCAATAATTATACTTCTTTACTATGCAATATACAATCCAGGGTACTTACTATATTTTGTTAATATAACTAATTGAATGAATTAACAAGATATGCATGGTAAATTTTAGTAAAATATGCATAATGATGTCTAAAATAATATTCCATTTATTACTGATAAAATAAATCAGGAAGATTCATTGAATAATGGCGATAACAATTAAATATGATTCAGTTAACATAAAATCTTCCTTGCACATTTCATTAAATGCAAGGTCCCAAAAATAATCTGTTAAGTTAACCAGATCCATTTAACGGGATGTAATGTTAAATATATTATAATTCTCGAAATATATTTCTCGAGTCTCTATCACGGCAGTAATGCCACCTGGATTATATTATTTAACATGAATGGGAAATTTTAATTATAATCGCAAAATAAATAACCTTTTGGTACCATAATCGTTATGAGGACTGAGAGCTCCAAAACGCAGTGGGTATGTGCAAAGAAAATTAAAGTGTTATTTTAGCGTGAATGTGGCCTGCGAAATGTGTTATGACGTGGATCGTTAGAAAACAGGAAAGTTGCAATTAGCTAGAAATGAGTAAAAAAGAAATGTAAAATTGCCTTGTGCGAGATCTTCGTTTAATTCTCTTGAAAGCTTGCATTCTTTTCACTTTGCACAAAATTTAAATTGCTTTTTAAGTAAATATTTTCTTTCTTTTTTTCAAGGACTGTTTTTAAAAAAATTTAAGCAAGCTATATCGTATAGTATCTATCTAGTAAATATCTGCAAGGTATATGGTATAGCAACGTTTTTGCAAGTTTTATGGGAACATTTTTTTAAGGAAATGCAATTTCTGAATAAAAGAATTAAAAAATGAATTTAAAGAGAAAATGTTACATTAAATTAATTTGAAAACTAAAATAAATAAATGTTTTGAAAGAAAACTTGCATTTATTAATGTTAGTTCTCGTTGAATGCAGATAGTTATATTCATTGTGTGTTAAACCTAAAATTATTTTAGGCTTAAATGGGAGAAATTTTAGTGATTGCAATGTATGTATTATGATTAATTTTTTTATATTTTATAACCTAATTTTTTACACACAGCGTATTTAAATTCAGATTAAAAAATATCAATATATATGAGAAGATTTGAAGGAAATACAATAAATTTTCAAGTAATTTAGAATGCTTGACGTGCATATTAATGACTATCAAAGTTGAAATTAACAAAACTTTTATTATATACTTAATTTATATATATTATATCTTATAAAGCGCTCTATAAAAATGTCTTCCCAATAAATATATGTCCTTATAATTATAACCCTGCAATATTTATATCCCTTTACTGTGCTGTCTACTATTTAAGGTACCTACTCTACTATTGTTAATAAAATTTACTGAATGATTTAACAAGACATGAAATGTGAATTTTAGTACAATATGCATAATGATAACTAATGACATGCATTTTACGTTTTATTAAATTGTATCTTTAATGCAAAAATATTCAATTACTTCAATAAATAAAAATATTGCTTAAAAGAATGATTGAGTATCCTGTTTTGTTTTGTTTGTTTGTTGTTGTTGTTTCTTATCCCACTTGGCTGGCCAAACCCACGAGCCCATATGGACTCATGATTGAAGGGGAAGGAAGCAGCTTCTGTTGTGATGGAGCACCCCGTAGGTAGAAGCCTTAATTTTTGCTCCGTGACGCTCTTACAGTCATAGGAGACCGGGACCTACGGCTTAAAGTGCATTCCGAAAAACTACAAACATCCATGGCACCGCCGGGATTCGAACCCGAAACCTGTGACACCGAGCGGCAGAGCGCTAGACACTCGGCCATTCAGGTCCGAAAGTTGCCAACGGCACACAGTGTTCCCAGGTGGTCACCCAACCAAGTACTGACCGCTCCCAATGATGCTTGACTTCGGTGATCTAACGAGAACCGGTATATTCAGCATGGTACGGCCGTTGGCTATGAGTATCCTAATATTGTTAAAGTTCTACATTGCTGATAAAATAAATGAGATAAATCCATTATATCATCTCGATAACAATTAATTATTATTCAGTTAATATAAAATCTTCTTTACAAATTCCTTAAATGCAAAGTCCCAAAAATAATCTGTTAAATTAAGCAAATCCATTTAACGGGGTGTAATGTTAAAAATATTATAATTCTCGAAATTTATTTCTCGAGTCTCTATCATGGCCATAATGCCACCTGGGTCATATTATTTAACGTAAATGGGAAATTTTAATTATAACCACAAAATAAATAACCTTTTGGTACCATAAATGTTATGAGGACTGAGAGCTAAAAGGAGCAGTGGGGATACGAAGAGCAAAGAAAATTAAAGTGTTATTTTAACGTGAATGTGGCCTGCGAAATGTGTTTTGACATGGATCGTTAGAAAACAGGAAAGCTGCAATTAAGTAGAAATGAGTAAAAAAATAAATGTAAAATTGCCTTGTGCGAGATTTTCGTTTAATTCTCTGGAAAGCTTGCATTCTTTTCACATTTACACAAAATTTAAATTGCTTTATAAATAAATATTTTCTTTCTTTTTTGAAGGATTATTTAAAAAAATATAATTTTATATCTCAAGCTATGTGGTATAGTAATGTTTGTGCATGTTGTGTAAGAGAAATAAAAAAATGAAGAAGAAGAAGTAACTGAATAAAAGAAGTAACAAATGAATTTAAAGTAGAAAATGTTACATTAAATTAATTTCAAAAAAAAAAAAAATAAATAAATGTTTTGAAATAAAGCTGTTTTATTTTAATTTTAGTTCTTAGTACATGCAGATAATTAAACTCATTGTGTTTTAAGCCTAAAATTATTTTCGACTTAAATAGGAGAAATAAACTCATGTTTGTGAAAATTGCAACACCATGAAGGACTTACGCAAGTGAGCTGAAATTTTCAGGAAATGCAAATTAGCGCATGATATGCAAATGATTAGAATTTCAAATCCGTAGCGCATGCGTATGCTGAGCAGCGCCCTCTCCAGCGATGGATCCTCGGCCTCGGATGGATCCGAATAAATAGACGGCTGTAGCGAGGCGTGTATGGTTATCGGTGGTTATCTGCTAGTGGTAAACGTTAGCTCAATCGTTACTTATGCCTCTTCGACGAAAGACAGCGAGATTTGAACAACTTACAGAGTTTGAACGGGGCAGAATCATCGGCCTTCGTGAAGCTGGATTGTCTTATCGTGCAGTAGCCGCTGGTGTGCAGCGTAACAGCAGCACAGTGATGCGTCGTTGGAAGCAGTGGACGGACGAGTGTTGGACAACTCGGAAATCCGGGAGTGGACCCCGAAATGTGACGTCAGCTCGCAATGATAGACACCTGGTTCGAATGGTGCTGATGGACCGTACAGCTTCCTCTAGACAATTGGCAGCACAGTGGTCAATAGCTGCAGGTGTTTCATTGTGTGCTTCATCAATTCGTAGACGTCTGCTGCAGCGTGGACTGCGCGCAAGGACTCCTTTATAGAGGATCCCTCTCACGCTAAACCATCGCCGCCTGCGGCTACAATGGGCCGCTCAGCATAGAGACTGGCGTGCTGATTGGCAGCATGTCGTGTTTTCTGACGAATCCCGCTTTAATTTGTGGTACCATGATCGCCGCATTCGTGTCAGACGCTATGCCGGTGAACGCCACCTTCCGGAGTGCATTATCGAACGCCACAGTGGACGAACACCCGGAGTTATGGTCTGGGGTGCCATAGCGTATCATGGAGGATCTTAATTGCTAAGAATTGTGGGCAATCTGAACAGCAACCGGTACATCAGTGAAGTTCTACAGCCCCAAGCTGTTCCCTTCCTTCAAAGCTTGCCAGGTGCTGTATTTCAGCAGGACAATGCCCGCCCTCATATCGCTAGGACTGTTCAATCCTTCTTTGCAACGCGGAAGGTACAGCTTCTTCCTTGGCCTGCGTATTCCCCGGATATGTCGCCGATTGAACATGTGTGGGATTTCGTTGGTCGGCGTCTCGCTTGTGATCCTCGTCCTGTTGCTTCTGCAGACGAACTTTGGGGGCGCATACAAACAATATGGAATGCTCTTCCTCAGGCAGACATTCAAAATTTGTTTGACTCCATGCCACGTCGTGTAGCAGCACTTATTTCGGCGCGTGGTGGCTACACAAAATACTGATTCCAATCTCTTGTTATTGTTTGTTTGCTTTGAACATTTAATCATTTATTTGTACCACTACCACTCAACTGTGTATTAAATTGCATTTAATTATGACGATTGCTTCATGGTGTTGCAATTTTCTCAAACATGAGTATATTAATTTTCTCAATATATGCATACCGATTTTTTTTTTTTTTTTTTATATTGTATAACTTAATTTTTTTATAGTGTATTTAAATTTAGATTAAAAACTATCAATGTATGTAAATTAATAATAATTTAAATGTAAATAATAATATAATAAGATAAATTACTTTAAGCTTAAAGGGGACAAATATTAATGATTGTAATGCATGCATTCGATTTATTTTTTTATATTTTATAACTTAATTCTTTATACACACATTGTATTTAAATTTATATTAAAAAATAATGTATGGCAAGATTTTGAATAACAGTAATAAATTTTCAATTAATTTAGAATGCTTGAAGCGCATGTTAATGACTATCAAAATTCAAATCTACAAAATTTTTTAAAATATCTGAAACTATCTACATGTAAATTGTAATGTTGTAACTGTGGTTCCACCTACGCAACCATGTTTCCACCTAAGTACTACAAGAATGTCCCTTGCGTCGTACAGAAGAAATCGTCAGTTGGCATCGAGATTCTAGCCACAGGAAACGTACAGCAAAACAGGCCCTGCCGTTTGTTATCCGCTCTGATCCCGAGTCCTGCCTCAGAGCCGTTTATTTTACAGTCTCTCATCCCGAGAGGTGATATTGTTAGCACCATCTTGTGCATAAATTGGCTTACAGACTCTCATCCAAAGAGGAAGCATAGTTCGCTATCCAGCGTGTACCTGAGTAACTCTGTTTATAGCTTAAGTGGAATCCTTCCACAAATGTATAATGAGATGCTTTAAATGATATATGGGTTGTGTATTATTTGTATGTGAATGTCGAGTTTTTGCGCGTATAAAGAAAATTGTATGCTCTTAAAAAGAAGTCTCAACTTGGCAACACCCATATCCAATTACACAAACAAAACATACAAACTGACATTCCACTACAATGCTATTATTTATGTACTTTTACATCTTTTTATTTTTCTTTTATTACTAAAAATTAAAAAAATAAATACAACAGAAAATTCAATAAATAATTTTTCTTCTATTTAAAACAATTTGTTTCTAAGGACATTAGTTATTTTTTGTGATCATTGAAATTTTACTCATAAATTTAATTATTGCTTATATTATCCTATAGAGTATATTATTATTGAAATTTGTTAATTAATTTAACGTTTAAATAAATTTTCTGCTACACATTATATAATAATTTTTTTCCGAATTATTTTTTAAATAACTTAAAACAGTGAACTTATTGTATTAAAATTAAGATTTGTGACAAAATTCTTAGTAATTTTTATAAACTCACTTCCTTGATAATTATTATTATTATCAATACCAACGTTTTAGATACTAAATTATTATGCAAATTTTAAAAAATTATTTTATTGTTTAAAAAAATCTGTTAACGAAATTAAATTTAACATCTTAAATTTTTTATTTGTTTTAAAAAATCTTTTTACACTGTGTAGCAAAAATTATCCTTCAGACCGCCAATTAAGAACATATTTCTCTGCTCTGCTCAAAATTATCAGTAATGAAGTTTTTAACTGATATTAAAAAAAAACATCACTTTGTAAATAGCCCCTTATTGCTAAAGTAAAAAGATAATGCGGCGTAACAAAGAAAGGGAATATTTTCTTCGCTCTGTATGCTAATAAGGATTTTCCGCAAAATATACTAACGCGGTCGAGACTATAAACTTGACGCTTACTACCACGAATATGGAAAAAAAATTACTGTTATCTTTTATCCTACTTTGTTTTTGGTCTTCGAAAATGCACGGATCAGGAACATAAACTTAGAGTTAACTTGCATGGATAAAAGGCAATGATGTTCTATGCTAAGCTTTGTTTTGCTTATGGAAATAAATACTTGAATCGATTGCTGCATCGCATTAGGTTTTTTTTTTAATTCAGGAAAAATATATACATTCTTACAATATATTGTTTTAGAAGGCAATTTGATTTGATGTTATTTACCATTAAAATGGAAAATATACAGCAGATTTAGCTTTATTTTATTTAGGTTGTACCACAAGGGGACAGTTAAGTACAACTCTCAGTGTACCACCACAATTTAAAATTCTCATGGGTGCAATATGGGACATTCACGCTATCATATCTTCTTTGTAGAGCCCACTGGAAGAACTTCATGTCCTACAGATTTATTAGGAAAAGGACGTATACAAGGCAGGTTTTAAGTCTGATTCGCCCATAGAACTCTGCTCGGAAATTCAATAAGCTATGAATCCAATAACTCCTGACTAATTTTTATGAATAAGGAAATGCATACGATTGAAAAAAACATGCTAACAAATAAAAAATTTGATATGAGTTTTAATTGATTTTTAATTAATGTGTTACTCTTTCTGTATACATATAGTGGATGTTCCACATTGGAAAACTACAGTGATGTAGCTTATTGGCATTGATCCAAATGTTCCATAGTGGCAAACTGTAGTTATAAAGCACATTGGCAATGATCCAAATGTTCCACATTGTCAAACTGTAGTGATGTATCACATTGGCAATGATCCAAATGTTCTGCATTTTCAAACTGTAGTGATGTAGCACATTGTCGATGATCCAGATGTTTCACATTGGTAAACTGTAGTGATGTATCACATTGGCAATGATCCAAATGTTAAACATTGGTAACTGTATCAAACATACGCGACTCCAACAACGCAAATGGACTTTACCACAATTAAGATTAAAAATACTGCCTTTTTTAACTCAGACAGCAGCCTACATTACCACCTAATGTTGAACCATTTGCATTCTAGCTGACTCAGTCTACCATTGAGTTACAATTAGAGACAACTGAAATATGGTGAAGTATGTATAAGCTTTAGTGTAATTTATAATGTAAAAGAAACAATGAATTGCCATCAGCACAAAAATAATATTGCCATGTCAGTGTTTGATATTAAGAACTGTCTTTTGTTTTAACAGTGTTTCGCTGTTTTCCATTGTCTTATGTATAGTCCATATCAATCAGCCACAACATTAAAACCACTTCTCCAATAAATAAAACAATCTTGAAGATGTACTGAAATCTAGACAACAAAGTTTGTTCACTGTGTATACTATCAGGATTGCAATTGAAGTCAATTCATTCATGATATTGATACACAGAGAATGGAAGGTATAGATGCTAATGATACATAAATAACTGAAAATGTAAATTCATCGTATGTGATGTTCTTGAAAACGAACTACTACACGTCTGAATACGTTTGCAGTTATCTATACACTGAAGTGACAAAAGTCATGGGATACCTCTTAATATCGTGTCGGCCCTCCTATCGCCCGGCGAAGTGCAGCAACTCGACGTGGCATGGACTCAACAAGTCGTTGAAAGTCTTCTGCAGGAATATTGAGCCATGCTGTCTCGATAGACGTCCATAATTATGAAAGCGTTGATGGTGCAGGATTTTGGGCACGAACAGACCTCTCGATGATGTCCCATAAATGCTCGATGGGATCTAGGTGGCCAGATCATTCGTTGCAATTGTCCAGAATGTTCTTCAAACCAATCGCGAACAGTTGTGGCCCGGTGACATGGCGCATTGTCATCCATAAAAATCCCATCGTTGTTTGGGTACATGAAGTCCATGAATGGCTGCAAGTACATAAGCATTTCCAGTCAATGTTCGGTCCAGTCGCACCAGAGGACCAAGTCCATGCCATGAAAAAACAGCCCACACCATTACGGAGACACTACCAGCTTGAACAGTGTCTTGCTGACAGTTTGGGTCCATGGCTTCGTGGGGTCTGCGCCACACTCGAACCCTACCATCAGCTCTTACCAACTGAAATCGTGACTCATCGGACCAGGCCACGGTTTTCCATTCAGCTAGGGGCCAACCGATATGCTCACGTGCCCACGAGAGTCGCTGCAAGCGATGTCGTTCTGTCAGTAAAGGCACTCGAGTCGGTCTTCTGCTGGAATAGCCCAAGAAAGCCAAATTTCTCCACACAGTTCTAACAGACAAGTCCCTTGTACGTCCCACATTGATTTCTGCGGTTATTCGACGCAGTGTTGCTTGTCTGTTAGAATTTACGACTCTTTGCAGACGTCGCCGGTCTCAGTCGTTAAGTGCAGGCGGTCGACCACTGCGCTGTCCATGGTGGGATGTTATGCCTGAAATTTCATACTCTCGGCACACTCTTGACACAGTGGATCTGGGAATGTTGAATACCGTAATGATTTTCGAAATGGCATGACCCATGCGTCTAGCTCCAACTAACATTCCGCTTTCAAAGTGTGTTAATTCCCGTCGTGCGGTCATCATCACGTCAAAACCTCTTCACATGAATAACTTGAGCAGAAATGAGAGCTCTGCGAAAGCTCTGCGCATTTATACCTGTTCTACGCGATGCTACTGCCATCTGAAAATTTGCATATTGCTATCCCATGACTTTTGTCACTTCAGTGTATATCACAAAGATCTATACCTTCCATTTAATTTGACTTGCAACATAGCTTGTTGCATAGGCTATTTGAATGTTTTATTGATGTTGTATTTATGAGCAATATGTTATACAAAAATCAGATATATGTGGAAAAAATGGATATTGGGGATCACAGGATAAATAAAATATGTCTTTTGATAAAACATGCTGTATAAATGAATTTAAAATATGTAGAGAAAGATATCGTAGAATCTAATTAAAATAAAGCAAAAGGCAGAAATTAAAATAAATTCATGATAAAAGATGACATTTTTAAATGTTATTCATTTAAAATCGAAATCTATCCTTATTCTTTTAAGGAAATGACTGCTGTAAAATGCACGTAAAAGTACTTGATTTTTAATTATGAATCAAAAGAAAAAAATGTTTAATAAAGAATATATTTCTATTCTGTTTAAATATTGCATACTCAAATATTATTGCCCAATTTTATTGACTTACAATGGCCAGAAATTATTAATAAAAAAAGAAGCACATGGACCTCAATTTTTTCAACGTATTAAAACAATTTTAACCAAAAAAACCCACAGAACTAGCGATGATTTTTTTCCAACCATATAAACTATAACTCAGATTAAAATTCTTATTCCATGTACATATTTTTTGTGGAATTTAAAATTACATCATTTACGATTTATGAATTTTTAATAGTTAACTTTTTATCGTACGCGTTATTATTCGAGTTCAACTCATTTTGATATTTTTTATTGTTGTTTATTATACATTTCAACAACTTCCTAGGAAATATAGAAAAAACAAAATTGCTTATGAAAGGAATAATATTTTTTTGTTTTGGTATTTAAAAATGTGTTTTCAAGTTGCAGTTTGCATTTGGGATAAAACATTTTATAATAATAAAATGTACCTGAAGTAAATTGAGATTTTTCAGGAATTCTTTAGAGAATAAACATTGTTTTTGTTTCAGTCACTATAGTTTTGAGAATAATTTATTCAATGTAAATGAAACAATGTATTTTGAGAACAAATAATAATATTTTTTTCTTAATATTTTGAATTCGGTTTCATAAAAATAATGATTTTATGAAGGTATAACTTTTGAAATTCAATTAAATTGTAATTCAATTTACCAATTTTGAATGCATTATAATAATTAAAGTTTAGCAAAATAAGAAAGGCCTATTTCAGTTTGCTATAAATTTCCATTGCGCAAAAATTTTTTTAAAAATGTATTTTAAATTTTGCAAGTTCAATACATTTTATGCAACTTTTTAATTGTTAGAGGTATTGCTTGTAAATATCCTCCATTTTCTTTTACTAAGTAAAATAAGTGACAATAAAATGAAATGAGAAATAATACGAAAGAAGTTCTATCAATGGGGTACTTAAAAAATAGCCGAAATATTTTTTATCTTGTATAATATCTCAACATGTTATTATTTTTTTAATACCGGATATTTTGATCTGAGATCATTCATTGTCAGAACTGTAAGTATGTCCAACGTATGACTCAGTTGCAACGTTCACCGCTGTTGAGGGCTGAGATTCAGTCCGCTGTAGGCTTTGCTGTAGGCGTTGTTTCAAAACGAGGTGAAACGAAGGCGTTTGTGATATTCAGCTTCTTACCTCGGTAGTCGGACTATCTGGTGGGAGTTTTCCGGGTTTTCTCCATTACGATATGAAAATGCGAGGTAGTTATCCCTAAAAGTCCTCCCATAAAGCACTGCCTTCCTGCGTTCTTCTTCTTCGTTCAGTGACACAGATGCGAGAAAATATTTTCGACCCCTTAGTGAAACGCCAGAAATATCTAGCTACGAGGACGTTGAAAGTTGGTCAACTCGAATCAGAAGGCGAAAAGCTAGTGATTTCTTGTCGCTTAAATCTTTCGCCTCCAGCCTTTGAATAGACTACTGCCATGGGGTGCCCCTTTCCCTCCATCCTTGAATAGACTACTCATGGGGTGACTATACCGCATTGTCGGATATTGAGGACT
This sequence comes from Caerostris darwini, assembly GCA_021605075.1. NCBI lineage: Eukaryota > Metazoa > Arthropoda > Arachnida > Araneae > Araneidae > Caerostris > Caerostris darwini. The sequence goes on from BPLQ01003062.1 coordinate 24,839, forward strand.
AGTCATAAACACAGAAAATTTCTGATTTCAGTAAAATAAAATTGTAAAATTGTTCATAAATCTAACCTTACTCAAAAACAAAATTATCCATTAATGGGTTAATGCAGTAAATGTGGATTCTTTTGTTTAAATTCTTTTGTTTTTGTGTCATGAATATATCCGTGAGTAGATTACTCATGTGATATTCGTCCTGCACTGCAAGACACTGAGGATTAGACACGCCAAGTATGTAGCAGATTCAGCCTCACACAGAGGGCGAGTTATCTTACTTAACTTTACATCAACGCAATATGGAAGAAAATACGGTGAAGAATATCTGAGAAATTAACGTCCTCTTCTTGAATACAACTGAATTAATTTTTTGGTATGCAATCTATCATGCTTATTCCTGGCATAGACCATCAATCTTTGGATTTGACTTCATTTGTCAGGTATTGAATCAAGAGCCCTCTACTGAGGAAAAAAATCGCTATAACTCAATATTGGAATCGTTAATGCGTTTATAAAACAATACTATTGTTGAAGCTAATAGCTATTATTATATACACGCCTTCAATTACCTATGAAACATTATATATGGAGTTTATACAACATAATAGAGAGTTTTTGCATACCGTATTTTGGACGTCCGTTAGCCTTTTCTCCGTAGCGCGCATGCTCATAGGAAACATTATTACAGATACGCATGCGCAATTTCCTATGAGCATGCGCGCTAGGGAGAAAAAGCTAACGGACGTTCAAAATACGGTATGCAAAAACTCTCTAGTAAATCCTAGGATGTACTTTAGCTTTTGAACAACAGAAATTTGCAAACCTATTTTTAGATTTGTTTCTGGTTACACTGTATTTCAAAATTTCAATAGGGATGTAAGGTTTGTACTAGATAAAGGAAAGTATTTAATAAATCCTTGAGCATACCCAATTGCCTCTTTTTTCCTGGTAGGGGTTAACCAAAAAGTATTTTGTAGCAAATATTGTTTATATTGCTTTTTTTGGTGAGCTAGAATTAGTATGGTGTTAGGCAAAAAGTTAAAAAATGTCTGGTGTTATTAAAAATATCATGTCAGGTAAATTGTCTGGTGTTAGTAAATTAGTATTATAAAATACCAGGTTTATGATATTAAATAAAAATTTCTTAAATAAAAATGTGATAAGTATTATTTGTTACAGTTTAGGTCACTACCAGATAAAATATAACTGTCAGTTTTTGAGAAAGATAAGCCTCTGTGCTATTTACAATAATGCATCTTTACACATCTGATACTGGTAGATATTGCCCCATTTTGGTCGGCTTTAGTAAAACTATACATTTTTTAAAATTTTATTAACTTAATTAAGAAAAAATATTAGCAAAACTGCTAAGATATTAAAAGATTTTAATAAATATATGCTCATATAATAACATTAAACTTAACATTACCCAATTTGAGACGATATAACCCCTAATATATTCTCTTAAAACCACAACTGATGAATTAATGAATTGCAGTTTAAATAAGAATTTTGCAGCTTTAAAGCTAATCTTTTAATATGTACTTTTGATTAGTTTTCTAACATATTGAAGCTATCTCTGCATTTTTATTTTAAAGGCAATAAAATTCCTAAGATTATTCTGTATATACTATCAAGATCTTCGGTTGTTTCAGAAAACAAAACGATTTGTCCCTATTTTATTCGATTATATTTTAAAGGGTTTTTTTTCTCTAAACCATGTCAAGTTATAAACTTTCGATTGGGACAAAACCCTTAATGCTTTCTACAATAAAAAGCCAGATATTTGTGGAGAGATTGTCTTTATCGGATTTGTTACCAATAAGTAGCCTATTTTTATGTGAGTGATATCAAAAAAACAATTGGAGAAAAACTGTTATCTCTTAAAAGTTTTCTAAGAAACAAAAATTGCCTTTTAAAACTTAGCTTCTATTTGAGGATTTTCATTTTTGCTTCGTTGAACAATTTAAGTTTTATACTATACTAAAGCTGTACAACAAAGAAAATATTGTCATACTCCTTTTATGAGATTATAAAAGGGATAAATGTTCCCCCCCAGATTGCTTAAATCCTTAACATTAAATGCAATCATATTTAAAGTGGCGTATTAAATATTAATTATAAATTATTTATATAAATTTAGGGGTTATAATACATTTTCAATTAAATCTCATTAAATACAAATTAAAAATTAAACACTAAAACTGTACAATTACTATTATTTTACAAGTTTACTTTATTTTAGAAGCTGTACAGTACTTTTATTTCTTTAAAATAAAAATAATAAACTAGATTTAATTGTAAATATTATATTATATTTCTATTGGAGGAATTATGATAGAATTTCTATCATTATTATTATTATTGTTATTTCTTTTTTTATTTTCACAAAAAAATATTAACTGAAAAAAGACTTTATATAATATTATGATAATATACAATTCTTTATCGTTCATTAATTTTTAAATTATTATTAATTTATTATTATTATTATTTATTTAAATTATTATTTAATTTATTAACCTTATATTATTAAGGATTATGTGTTTCAAAAGTTGATATTTGACTCTGTTAAATTTGTAGCAATATTAATAATTGCAAATATTGCAAATATGAATACATATTTAATTGTTTTAAGTAGTATTTTTTAATATTTTTTTTAATTTTCATAGATCATTAAACACAATTTAAATCTCAGAATAGGATGTCTATATATGATTAATCGTGGGTGATATGTTCAATATATGATATGAACTTCACATCTATTTAAATAAATGATCTTATAATTAGAATATTTGAATTTAAATAATAAAAATACATGGCAAAAATACATACAAGTCATACAAGAATACATGGCAAAATTCTCTTCGAAATCAAATTATGAAAAAGGCATCCAGTTACGTGCAATAAAATGAAAATGAAAAATTAAACATTGCCAAGATGAGATGAAACAAAACGAACTACTAAAATGACAACTTTTCAGTAGTTATATATTTAATATTCCTTTTTTTTTTTATAAAAAAAATCTTACATTCCTCCATTTTTTAAATAAATTGGAATAAGTCGTCTTAAAGAAAAATTATGGCGCACAATTGAATTTAACAAGTGTCTTCAATTTTTGTCACCAATAAAAGAAATGGACGTGATAAAGACACCTAAGGCAAAAAAAGAACTTTTTCAAGAAGAACCGTTTCTCGGATGACAGCCACAATTACCTTTCGCAGTTCCTTATTACAAAGGCGATCTATTCTTTTAATCTTGTTAATCTGGCAATAATATTTTTCTCTTTTGCATTATTCGACATCATGCGATCTGTATCTCATTATGACCACCATTAGCGAACAAAGAATCTACATTTTCATGGAGTCTTTTTTGGGATTCTCGGCCTTTGTATTGCTCTTTTAACATAGCACAGATCATAGATACAATAAATTCTTTCCAGTTGTCGAATTTTTTATATTTTTTATATTTTCATAGCTTATAAAGCACAAATTAAATCTTTGAATATGATTATTCAAAAAAGTTATTCTTAGTTATATCTGTATGTTGTTGTTTTTTCTTATCCCACTTGGTATACAGTAACGTACACCAAGGTCAAGAATACATGTGGTCTCATGGAAGATGCAAAGAGATGCAGCTTCTGTTGTGATGGAGCACGCGTTGGTAGAAGTCTGACTTGGCTCCGTCACGTTGACTTTTTAAGGGGTAGGGTTGTCAGTCCTACGCCCCTCTCAGCAGTCGTATTAGACCGGGATCTATGGCTTAATGGGGACTCCGAACCCCTACAAACATTCATAGCAACCAGCGCATGAGCGCTGGTCACTTGGCCATCAGCGCCATATCTATATGTGTTAGTCTTATATGATATGATCTTCTCATGTATTTATATATGGGATTTTCAGACACTCATATAAAATTATATTTCTAATAAATAGATTATTTGCATTTAAATTAATTATACAAAAATGAATGGCAAAATTCCCTTTGAAATCAAGTTATGAAAAACGGCCATACAGGCATGTGCAATAAAATGAAATTTAAAAATTAAGCATTGTCAAGAAGAGATGAGAAAAAAAGAACAACTAAAAGGACAACTTTTCAGTAGGTATCTATTTAATATTCCTTTTTTTTATAAAAAAAATCTAACATTCCTCCATTTCAAAATAAATTGGAATAAATCGTCTTAAAGAAAAATTATGAAGCACAATTGAATTTAACAAGTGTCTTCAATTTTTGGCACCAATAAAAGAAATGGACTTGATAAAGACACCTAAGGCAAAAAAAGAACTTTTCCAAAAAGAACCGTTTCTCAGATGACAGCCACAGTTACCTTTCGCAGTTCCTTATTGCTAAGGCGATCTATTCTTTTAATCTTGTTAATCTGACAATAATATTTTTCTCGTTTGCATTATTCGCCATCATGCGATCTGTATTTCATTATGATCACCGTTAGCGAACAAAGAATCTACATTTTCACGGAGTCATTTTTGGGATTCTTTGGCTTTTGCATTGCTCCTTTAACACAGTTCATCATGGACACGATAAAATCTTTCCCAATTGTGACAACGATGCTAAGGGATTCATCTATTGAATAAAATTCGTTTAGCATAGTTTGTACTTGCTGGTGTTTGATTTGGTAAGATAGACTTTTTAATTTTTTTTTTTTAATTTCGCAAAAATATTAACTCACAAGAAATTTATATAATATTATGATAATATGGAATTCTTTGTCGTTTATTAATTAAAGAAAACAATTAATTAATGAAGAAAGCGAAATTAATTCTTTGTCCTTTTTAAAATGATTATAATATTAAATTATGAAAGATTATGTGTTGCAAAAATTTATGTTTGAATCTGTTAAATTCGTAGAAAATCTTTTATACAAATATTAATACATATTTAATTATTTTAAGTATTATTTTTTAATTTTCATAGATTATAAAACGCAATTTAAATCTCTGAATATGATTAAGTTACAGAAAGTTTATTCGTACTTATATCTATATATGATTATTTTTCTATAATATGTTCATATAATATGCATATGTTAGGATATTCACATATATTTATATATGCGATTTTCAGACACTCCGGCAAAATTATATTTTCTGTAATTATTTTATTTGCATTTAAATTTGTTATACAAAAACGAATGACAAAATTCTCTTTGAGACCAAATTACGAAAAAAGTCATCCAGGTATGTGCAAAATGAAAATGAAAAATTAAGCAGTGTCAAGATGATCTGAACGAAAAGAACTACTAAAATGACAACTCTTTAGCAGTTAACGATTTGATATTCCTTTTTTTATATAAAAAAATCTTCCAATCTTCCATGTATAATCTTCCATTTTTAAATAAATTGGTATTAAACTTGAAATATGTCGTCTTAAAGAAAAATTATGACGCACAAATGAATTTAACAAGTGTCTTCAATTTTTGTCACCCTTAAAAGAAATGGATGTGATAAAGACACCTAAGGCAAAAAAGAAGGACCGTTTCTCAGATGACAGCCACAGTTGTCTTCGCAGTTCCTTATTACAAAGGTGATCTATTCTTTTAATCTTGTAAATCTGGCAATAATATTTTTCTCGTTTGCATTATTCGCCATCATGCGATCTATATCTCATTATGACCACCATTAGTGAACAAAGGATCTACATTGTCATGTTCTTTTTCGGGATTCTTCGCCCTTCGGCCTTTGTATTGATCCTTTAGCATAGCATAGTTCATGGACACGATAAAATCTTTCTCAATCGTCGCAATGATGCTAAGGGATTAATATATTGAATAGAATCTGCTTAGCATAACTTGTACTTGTTGGTGTTTGATTTGGTAATTAACTTATAAATAATTATCTAGGTGCTGCATAAAATAGGTTTGTTAAAATGTTTGCAAATCAAAAATACAGATTCTTTTCATGTTTAAAATTACTTGTTTATACTTAAAATTCCTGTCGGTTATGAAAATGCACTTATTATTAAAGTATTCTAAGTTATATCTGTATGTTTGTTGTTTATTATCCCACTTGGTAGACTGCAACATCTAGACCAAGTCCGAGAACACATGTGGTATCGAGGAAGGAGAGATAGGGAGAGGGGCAGCTTCTTTTGTGATGTAGCACGCGTTGGTAAAAGTCTGTACGGTTGTCAGTGACACGGCCAGCGCTCGGCAGTCATATTAGACGGGAACCTACGGCTTAAAGTGGATTCCGAACTACTGTAAACATCCATTTCAACTAGCGCAAGAGCGCTAGTCAGTCGGCCATCAAGACCATATTTTTATGTGATTAGTCTTATATGTTCAGTAAATAATATGATATTCATACATATTATATGCAATTTTGTTATACAATTATATATATGCAATTTTCTGATATTCATATAAAATTATATTTCCTATAACTAAATTATTTGCATTTAAATCAGTTATACGAAAATGCATGACAAAATTCTGTTTCAGACCAAATTCTGAAAAATTAAATAAAAAATATTAAAAAATATTAAATAAAAAATTAAGCGTTGCCAAGATGAGATGGAAAAAAAAAACGAACTACTAAAATGACAACTTTTCAGTAGTTATCTATTTAATATTCCTTTTTTTTTATATAAAAAAATCTAACATTCCTCCATTTTTAAATAAATTGATATAAGTCGTCTTAAGGAAAAATTCTGAAGCACAATTGAATTTAACAAGTGTATAAAAGAAATGAACGTGATAAAGACACTTCAGGCAAAAAAGGAATTCTTCCAAGAACCGTTTCTCAGATGACAGCCACAGTTACCTTTCGCAGTTCTTTATTACTAACTCGATCTATTCTTTTAATCTTGTTAATCTGGCAATAATATTTTTCTCGTTTGCATTATTCGACATCACGTGATTCTGTATCTTATTATGACCGCCATTAGCGAACAAAGAATCTACATTTTCATAGAGTTCTTTTTCGGGATTCTTTGCCCTTCGGCCTTTGTATTGCTCGTTTAGTATAGGACTGTTCATGGACACGATAAAATCTTTCCAAATTGTCGCAGTGATGCTAGCGGGTAAATCTATTGAATAAAATCTGTTTAGCATAGTTTGTACTTGCTGATATTTGATTTGGTAATTAACTTACGCATAATTATCTGAGTGTTGCATTTACTAGGTTCCGTAAAAATTATTGCAAATCAAAAATACATTTTCTTCTTATGCTTAGAATGAATTGTTTATAATTAAAATTAATGTAGGTTATGGAAATACATTGGTTTACTAAAATGTAAGGAAAATTCGTTAAATATCAATGTGAAAAATTATGATTCTGAAATTTTTAATCATTAGAATTCGGAGAATTAAATATAATTAAAGTTCTCCGAATGTTCCGATTAAAATAAAAGTTCTCCGAATGTTCCGATTAAAATAAAAGTTCTCCATATAGTTAGAACTTAGATTTAATTAAACAGTGCTTTACAAAAAAGAGTCTAATTAAAAATAATATGCATTTTTTTCTTTCTTAAAAATGTACAAAATGGAAACACACTAAAACGCATAGTATCACAGCTCAGTGTATTATCAATTTCAATATGGAGTCTCTATATGTATCTGAATCTATCTCTATCTAGATCTCCTATCTTTATGTAGATCTACCTCTATCTATCTATATATATATATATATATAGATAGATAGACAGATCTATCTATCTGTATCTATCTAGCTCTATATCAATTTTATCTAGATCTATATTTATATATATCTACCTAGATCTATATCTGTCTATCTGTCTTTATCATCTATATATCTGGATCTATTTCTATATGGAGTCTATCAACTCTAACAGCTAAAGAGGTATGACAGCAATGATCCATCTTGAAAATGATGGAATTTATTAACCCAAGCGGCAGCAAAGCTCACTGCTGTGTTAAAGTAGTTCGAAGAGTCTAAAGAGCTGCAGGTATGCCTCCTTGGAGTTGGCTTCAAATGCTGGTAATCTAAGGCACTAGTAGCTCTAATCTTACTTGTAAATGATTCTGCACTTAGAACCGTATTGCTCGTTTAATGAATTACAGAAGGGTTCACATTCACCATCTCGCTTCATAGCATTGACTGCAATCTTCTTCTATTCGCCCAATGGTCCACCATCTTAATTCTTATGAATATTGTTGAGTATTCCTATCTAAATCATGACTATCTCGACATGTCACTATACAGTCTCTATTGGTATAATTTGGCAAAATGTTTAAAGTTTTTTTTTTCGATCGTGTATTCAATGACTTTAAATTATAGCAATTCCAGTTCTTTGTATACGATATTCTGATGCAACACTATTTTTAAATATTTTGCTTAATTTGTATGAAAATATTTTTTGTTAATATGTGGACGTTAAATGACAGAATATGGATGTTAAAGGCCACTTGTTTGTATACGGTACTCTATTACAACACGATTTTTAAATATACTGCATAATTTGCATGAAAAAATATTTTTTTATTTAATAATGTTGTTTTCCGCATTTGTTGTGATTTTTCATTAATTTTTGGAAACCACTGTATAATGATGTTTTACAGTATATATATATATACATTATATTTAAAAAGAAAATTTATATTCTTTCTTTAGAATAATTATTTCACAGGTTAGAAACTTTTTAGCTCTTTATTAAGGTATATTTAATCTATTTTTTTAATTTAGAATGAATAAATTATTATTATTCTGAATAGTTTCGTTACCATGTGAACATGTGAGTAATATTACCCCATGTGAGAAAAGATTTACATATCATTCTTTAAATGTTTTATATATAATTACGAAAGTTACTAGTTAAAAATTAATATTAAAATAAATTACGTTATCCATAATTAGTTAAAAATATAATTTAAAGGTATTGATTATGATCCGTATTACTGATGCATTTTATTGCAAGTTTCGAAGCATAATTAAAAAGTTAAAGTTTAAAAATTTAATAATTTCAAAGTGATGCGCATTAGAAATATTAAATTAGTAATGTGTTTCTAATTAATTAAGTAAATTTATTTATAAAAATTAAAAATTTTTAAATTTTTAAATCAATCAAATTTTTTAACTTCACAAATAAAAGAGTATCCTGTATGAAATCGTCTGTTACAGAAGAGAAAGATTACTTCAACTTTGATCGAAATAGAAAAAGATTCATTTTTGTTTTTGGCATCAAGTGCATCATTCAAGCGCGAGGTAATTGAACTTAAAAATTTAAAATTGGATTTTTCACTTGATGTCTTCTGGTATTCACATAAATGAAACGTTTACGTAGAATGACGTCAGTAATATTGAACCTTTTAAAAAATCTACGAAGCTTTTTTTTTTTAATTTTTTATTTTTATTTTGGGGCCTCACCAAATAGTTTGCAATTGTTCAATAATCTAAAAAGTAGACTAAACATTTTTTGTTTGTTTTCTGAAACACACCCGTTTCCATAATTGGGGTGTAGTTATTTATTTATTGTTTTTCAAAAATTCTAAAAGTGTATTTTCAATTGAACTAAATCGTTATATAACCATGTTTTTGGAGAACTTTGACAACAAAACTGAACTTTCTCTACAACATAACTAGATACAGGGACTTAAATTTAAAACTTTTTTTATTCTTGTTGAGAAGACTATATTTATCAGTGGATTAGTGATATAATCGTTATTGCATATTTCAGTAGAGCAGAGCGTATTTACCATTTTAAAAATTATTAAGTGTCATTTTATTAAATTATTTCACCTTAATATAAATTTTAAATCTAAGATTAAAATTTTAGTTATTAATATACCATTATTTGAGAAATAAAATATTTTACACTCTTAAAGAGATATTTAAAAAAATATTTTCATTAAATTAAAAATCAAATTATTTTTACGTGTAATATTTGAGCATAATCTTTGATATTAAATATATAATTAATTAATATTACAGTTGTTTTGCTTTCACAGCTATATATAATTATACAATTTTAATTATATACCAGACAAAAATAAATTCTTGAACTGTTGAATAGTATTTTTTGTAAGAAATATAATACAAAAATAAACCAAAAGTATGTTCGTAAACTAAATATAATAGTACGAATATACGATCATAAAATACAAGGTATAGAACATCATTTTTATTTTGTATATGAATTAAAATAGCATATGAACTGAAATATTTTCTTAAATAGGATAATAATAGAATAAAATAAATTGAATATTATTTAAATTAATGTAATTAATATTCAGGATTTCAAAAGGCAAAATGTGAAATCATATCATAATTGCCAGTAATTAAAGTAAATATTACGTTAAGCCCTTAATATCAGATAATAATAGAATAAATGAATTAATATCTCTATGAAATAGGATGATAGGAAAAATGCATTGAATATTATTTTAATAAATTTTATTAATATTCAAGATTTCAAAATACCAAATTTGAATCATATCCTAATTGCTGGTAATTAAAGTAAATATTACATTATGCCCCTATAAAAAAAAACATTTTAAAATATTTATATATAAATATCTAACTAAATCATGCATACAAGTTACAATGCTTTACAATTTTATAGTATTTTCCTTTCTAGTGTTCGAGTTTGAAACTTAAAATTAAAAAAAATTCCTTAAAAATTAATAAGTTAAAGAAAACTGCCAACGCATAATTATAATTTATGATTAAAGTCAGTATATCAACAACAGTTTTTTCGATAGTTAGATGGATAGGTTAACAAATTCTTTTGAAAATAAATAGATTATCTCTCCAAAAAAACCAACATGTTCGTAAACTGACATTTATAAGTCCTATGTCAAAAATTACTTAAGTAAACCTTATTTCTAAGTAAATCATTTTTCTAATATCATCTCTTTTTTTCTGCAAGGCGTTAAGTACTTCGTACAAGGAAAATATTAATAATAAAACAAAGATTTAAAATTTTCATTAGGGATTATGAAATTATGTATCCAGCTGAATAATTTTGCACTATATTTTTAAAAAATTGCATGTTAAAAATTGAATACATAAAAAATTGAACAAACGTATTTCCTAAAGTGTAAAATCAATACTTTATTTGTCCTTTTTAAAAATTATATTTTATGTAAATATTTTTCCTTTTTCTTCCTTCTATATTCTTAAATTTTTTTATCTAATCTTGATACTAATTTATTTAAAATCAAAGAATTTGAAATATTATGCTAAGGATGGTTTTTTTTTTAAATAATCGTTAGGTAAATTATAAAATATACCCTAATGATTGAGTAAATGAAGTAAAAGATATTTATGGCATCTGAATTATTAATCAACATTATTTTGATAACAAATCACCATTTTAACTGTAAAATGTATTAATTTTAATACAGTGTGAGCTATAAATTAATGCAAACTTCATAATAAAAGAAGTAATGCTCTGAAAAAATTGCGGGTTGCGCGAATATTTTTAAGGCACATTGAATTGTTTGTCCATGCAAAAGAAAAAAAAAAAAGAACCAAATGTATCCGAAAGAGGGCGCTCACACCTCATACTGAGATGCTTATGCAAATCAGACAAACGAAACAGATCACAATGGCATGGCATTGCGCACTTATTTTAAAGTAAAAATATTTAACATGACCACAATTACAACGCATTGGGCAAGTTAAAAGCGTCATTACACCTATTACAGTTGAGTGTAGCATGCCTTTATCCATCGAATGACGTTCCACCAAAGTAGCTGGTGAATACCGGTATACACGTGATTAAAGTATCGCCCCCCTCAAACAAAATTCTTCTGGGTCAAATCTGGTGATCGTGAGGGCCATATATATACTTACAATCACGACTTATCATTTGGTCTTTAGTGAAAGTGTAGGAAGGAAAGTTTTCAAGTGCTTCACTTGCAAAGTGGGGCGGGCCACCATCCTGCATGAAAGTGACGACAAATAACGCATGCCTTTTCTGCAATACATTCACAACGTAAGCATGCATTGGCGAATGAATGAATCAATTTCCAGTCGGGTATTTTATTGTTATCTTGACATGCATAAAACGTCTCACTATGAGCGCCATCTTTCGGTTACTTTTGAAATATATTTTTTTATATATGGAAAAAAGATTTAATGTCCTTCTGATCATATTCCGCAAACCAATTTTTTTTTCAGCATTTCTCCTTTTATTATGAATTTTTGAAGTTTGCTCGAATTTATGACGTACTCTGTATTAAAGAATGGAAAACGAAAAATTATAATTAATCTCGAGAAATATTGAATAGATTTTGATTGTGTAAAGTAATATTAGTATGGTTAAAATTTTAGCACTAAAATTATGAGTTTATGAATATTTTTATTTATTATTATTTTTTAACAAAGAAAAGAAAAATTGTGATTTCGATTATAAAAAGAAATAATAAAATAATTAATTAATAAAAGAATAATTGTCTTTTAAAAAATAATATTGTTTAAACTTTCAAATCAAATATTTTTTTGGGGCATATACACACAAAAAAATTATTAAAACCTTAAGACAGAAAAAAATAACGTAGATAAATAAGCTTCTAGCAATTTTTTAATCCTATTTTGTGCAGTTAGATTTAGTTAAAATCTACAAAAAAAATCTTAGATCTACAAAATAAAAATAAATGCCCTTTTTTTAATGTTGCCAGAATCTGAGCTTTCATTAAGTAGTCTGAACATTCGATAAATTGCCGCTATTTATTTTATAGTAGGCACTACTTTTATGCATTATCGCATAAAAGTGAAAGAAGAAATGCATTCTGGGAAGACTTCCAGCTCCGCTTTTAAGAGTCACATTATGAAATATTTCATCCAATAAGTACAACTCACAGTCCGATATCAGTAACAATTTTTATCGGATCTAGAGGATTTTTATAAAAAGGTTATTGTAGTAACCTACTACTTGCTACAATAACCTTTATATTTTTTATTATAGGTTATTATAATTAAGTAAATAATAATAACCTATAATAATCGCTTAAACTCAAGCAGTAAACTACTACTTGCTATAAGAGGAATAAAAACCATAACTGGTTTATATATATCGCTCTATATATCTTATATCGCGCTCTATTACCGATGTTTTTTCAATAAATATATGTTCTTACAATTGTTACCTTTCAATAATTATGTTTTTCTATAATTATGTTTAATGTGCAATCTGCTATATAAGATACTTACTCTACTGCTGTTAATAAAATCTGAATGAATTAACAAGCTACGTATTGTAAAATTTAGTAAAATAGCCTTAATGATATCGAATGCAATATTTCAACCAGTAAATGCAATTCACAATCTGTTATAAATAACAGTTTTATCGGATCTACACGTTTTTTAAACAGTTACTGAAGTACAGGTTATAAGAGGAATAGAAACCAAATAATGTTTATATATATTATATATCTTACATCGTGCTGTATTGCCGATGTCATATCGATAATTATAACCTTTTAGTGTGCAATCTACTATCCAAAGTATTTACTCTACTGTTATTAATAACATTTGAATGAATTAACGAGCTATGTATTGTAAAATGTAGTATATTATACACATAATAATGTATAATGAAATATTACATCCAGTGAATACAACTCACAATCCTATATCAATTAACAATTTTTTATCGGATCTACACATCTTTTAAAAGATTATTGTTGTACAAGCTATAAAAAAGAACAGAAAACATAACTTATTTGTATATTTCGTGCAATGTATCTTATATCGCGCTTTATTACTGGTCTTTTCAATATATATATATAATAATGTCCTTACAATAATTACTTTTCAATAATTACATTATTTTACTGTGTAATCTATCTATTTATCCTTTTACTGTGTAATCTACTATCTGAGGTACTTACTCTACTGCTGTTAAGTTAAATAAAATTTACTGAATGAATTAAGCTATGAACTGAAAATTTTAGTAAAATATGCATAATGATAACCAATGATATGCATTTTAAATTTTAGTAAATTGTGTCTTTAATACATAAAATGTTTAATTATTCCAGCAAATAAAAGACCTGTTTAAAATACTGATTGAGTTTTCTAATATTATTAACATTCTTCATTATTGATAAAATAAATAAACACGATCCATTATATAATCGCGATAACAATTAAATATGATAGTTAATATGAGTTTCTTTGCACAATTCATTAAAAGCATCAATAATAATTTTTATTGCATCTACATTTTCTTAAAAAGGTTATTTTTGTACAGATTATAAGAGGAATAGGAACCATATTTTATGTGTATCGTGCCATATATCATTATACTACGCTATATTAGCAATGTCTTTTTAATAATTATCTTTGAATAATTATATCCCTTTACTGTGCAATCTACTATCTAAGGTAATTACTCTACTGTTTGTAATAAAATTTACTGATTGAATTAACAAGCTACATATAAAAAATTTCAGTAAAATATGCTTAATGATATTTAATTATATTATTTAAGTTTATTAAATTTTATCATTAATACATAAAATATTAAATTAATTCAGCAAATAAAAGTCTTGTTTAAAATACTGGTTGAGTATTCTAATATCATCAAAACTCTCCATTGCTGACAAAATAAAACGGGAAATATCCATTTAATAATCGCGATAACAATTAAATATGATGCAATTAACATAAGTTTTATTTGCACAGTTCATTAAATGCAGCAATAACGATTTCTTTAACGTAATTACACCTTTTTAAAAAGGTTTAGTACAGGCTATAAGAGGAATAGAAACCATATCTTTGTTTATATATATCACGCCATATATATTTGCTCGCGCACTACTACCGATGCCTTTTCAATAATTACCTTTCTTTAATTATGTTCCTTTACTATGCAATCTACTACCTAAAGTAATTACTTTACTGTTGTCAATAAAATCGGAATGAATTAACAAGTTACGCATTGTAAATTTCAGTAAAATATGCATAATGATATCTAATGTTATGCATTTTAGGATTCAGAAAATAGTATTTTTAATGCATAAAATATTCAATTATTTTAACAAATAAAATTATTGTTTAAAATACTGATTGAGTATTCTAATAATATTAACATTATTCGTTGCTGATAAAATAAGCGAGAAAGATCCTTCGAATAATCGCAATAACAATTAAATATGATTCAGTTAATATTTGCATAATCCATTAAATGCAAAGTCCGAAAAATAATCTGTTGAGTTAACCAGATCCATTTAACGGCATGTAATGTTAAAAATATTATATTTCTCGAAATATATTTCTCGAGTCTCTATCACGGCCATAATGCCACCTGGGTCATATTATTTAGCATAAATGGGGAATTTTAATTATAACCGCAAAATAAATAACATTTTGGTACCGTAAATGTCATGAGGATTGAGAGCTCCAAATCGCAGTGGGTATACGAAGAGCAAAGAAAATTAAAGTGTTGTTTTAACGTGAATGTGGCCTCCGAAATGTGTTATGACGTGGATCGTTAGAAAGCAGGAAAGTTGCAATTAGCTAGAAATGAGTAAAAAATAAATGTAAAATTGCCTTGTACGAGATTTTGGTTTAATTCACTTGAAAGCTTGCATTCTTTTCACCTTAACACAAAAAGTTAAATTGCTTTATAAGTAAATGTTTTCTTTCTTTTTTTTTTTGCAAGAACTGTTTAAAAAAAAAAAAATGTTATATCTGGAAGCTGTGTAGTAAGAAATGTCTGTGTAAGTTTTATAGGAATACTTTTTTTTTATTAAAATGTAATTTCTGAATAAAAGAAGTAAGACATGAATTTAAAGAGAAAATGTTACATTAAATTAATTTCAAAACTAAAATATTTTGAAATAAACTGGGTTTGTTAATGTAGTTCTCGGTACATGCAAATAATTATATACATTGTGTGTTAAGCCTAAAAAGTTTTGCTTTAAAAGGGGAAATATTAATGATTACAATGCATGTATTATGATTTTTTTTTAATATTTTATAACTTACATTTTTACATACACAGTGTATTTAAATTTAAATATAAAATATCAATGTACGTAAATTAATAATAATAATATAAATGTAAAACATAATGTAAAAATAATGTAAACAATAATAATAATAATAATGCAAACAAATAATATAAATTAATTTAGACTTCAATGGGAGAAATATTAGTGATTGAAATGTGTGTATTACGAATTTTTTTATATATTTAATGTTTAATTTTTTACATACACAGTGTATTTATATTCAGATTAAAAAAATATCATTGAGATTTAAAATAAATACAATACATGTTCAAGTAATTTAGAATGCTTGACACGCATATTAATGACTATCTAATTTAAAATCTTCAAAAATTATATATATATATATATATAATATAAATCTTATATAAGCTTTATGGCTCAATTACCGACGTACTTTCAATAAATATATGTACTAAAATAATTAGATTTCTATAATAAAAAATTATATTTCAATAATTATATCTCTTTAAGGTACATTCTACTCTCTAAAGTACTTACTCTAATGTTGTTAAAAAATCTGAATGAAATAACAAGCTATGCTTTGTAAATTGTAATGAAATATGAATAATGATATCTAATGAAATATTCCATACAGTAAATACAATTCACAATCACAATCCGATATCAATAACAATTTTTTATCAGATCTACAAGTTTTTTAAAAAGGTTATTATAGTACAGGCTATAAGTGGAATAGAAATCATATTTTGTTATATATATCGCGCCATATATCTTTTATTGCGCTCTATTACCGATGTCTTTTCAATAAATATATGCCCTTACAATTATTACCTTTCAATAATTATATCCTTTTACTGTGCAATTTACTATCTGTAAAATTATTCCATTGTCGATAATAAAATTTACTGAATGAATTAACAAGTTATGTATTGTAAATTTTAGTACAATATGCATGCTAATATGTAATGAAATATTCCATCCAGTAAATACAACTCACAATTTAATATCAACGACAATTTTTTATCATATCTGTGCATTGTTTAAAACGTTTATTGTAGTAAAATCTATAAGAGGAATAAAAATCATATCTTGTTTATATCTATCGAGCTGTGTATCATATATCACACTCTCTCACATATATCTTTTTGATAAATATATATCCTTACTATTATTATCTTTCAATAATTATATCCCTTTACTGTGTAAACTACTATCTAAAGTAATTACTGTATTGTTGTTAATGAAATCTGATTGAATTAACAAGCTATACATTGTAAATTTTAATAAAATATGCATATGGATATCTAATGATATGCATTTTAAGTTTCAGTAAAATGTATCTTTAATACATAAAACATTCAATTATTTCAGCAAATAAATGTCTTGTTAAAAATAACTTACTAAGTATTTTAATATTATTATTATTCTTGATTGGGAAAAAAATAAACGAGAAAGATTCATTAAATAATCGCGATATCGATTAAATATGATTCAGTTAATATAAAATCTTCATTGCATAATTCATTAAATGCAAAGTCAGAAAAATAATCTGTTATGTTAACCAGATACATTATAACATTTTTAAAAATGTTATAATTCTCGAAATATATTTCTCGAGTCTCTATCACAGCCATAATGCCACCAGGGTCATATTATTTAACATAAATGGGAAGTTTTAATTATAACCGCAAAATAAATAACATTTTGGTACCATAAACGTTATGAGGACTGAGAGCTCCAAAGCGCAGTGGGTATACGAAGAGCAAAGAAAATTAAAGTGTTGTTTTAGCGTGAATGTGGTCTGCGAAATGTGTTATGACGCGGATCGTTAGAAACAGGAAAGTTGCAATTAGCTAGAAATGAGTAAAGAAAATAATGTAAAATTGCCTTGCGCGAGAATTGCTTTTAATTCTCTTGAAAGCTTACGTTCTTTTCACCTTACACAAAATTTTAATTGCTTTATAAGTAAATATTTTCTTTCTTTTTTTAGGGGCTGTTTTAATTATAATAAATAAGTTATATCTGCAAGCTGTATGTTATAGCAATGTTTGTGCATGATTAATAGGAACATAGGAATTTTTATGGAAATGTAATTTCTGAATTAAAGAAGCAGCAATGAAAAGGGTAAATGTTGCATTAAATTTATTTAAAAACTAAATTAAACATTTTGAAATAAAACTACGTTTATTAATGTTAGTTCTTAGTGCTTGAAGATAATTATATTCATTGTGAGTTAAGCCTATTATTATTATAGGCTTATATAGGATAATTATTAGGGATTGCAATGTATGTATTACGATTCATATTTTTATATTTACATTTTTTTTTACGCACAGTGAATTTAAATTGAGATTAAAAAATATCATTGTATGACAAGATTTAGAATAAATACAATAAATAATCAAGTAATTTAGAACACCTGACGCGCATGTTAAGGACTACCAAAGTTGAAATCTACAAAAACTATATTATATATATAATTTATATAGCTTATATCTTATGTAGCGATCTATTACCGATGTCTTTTCAATAAATATATGTACTTACAATTTTTACCTTTCAATAATAATATTCCTTTACTATGAAATCTAATGTCTAAGGTACTTACTCTAATATTTCTTATAAAATTTACTGAATGAGTTAACAAGCTATGCATGGTAAATTTTAGTAAAATATGCATAATAATGTGTAATGAAATATTCCATCCAATAAATGAAACTCACAAACCGATATCAATAATAATTTTTTATCGGATTTAAAAAGGTTTTGGTAGTACAGGCTTTAAAGAATAGAAACCGTATCTCATTTATATATACCGCACTTTATATCTTATATTGTTCTCTATTACCGATATAATTTCAATATTAACCTTCCAATAGTTATATCTCTTTACTGTGCAATGCACTATCTAAGAACTTATTCTACTGTTGTTAATTAAATCTGAATGAATTAACAAGCTATGTATTATAAATTTTAATAAAATATGCGAAATTCCATCTAATGATATGCCTTGTAATTTTAATAAATTGTATCTTTAATACATGAAATATTCAATAACTTCAACAAATAAAACTCTTGTTTAAAATAACTGCTTGTGTATTCTAATACTCTTAACAATCTTCATTGCTGATAAAATAAACGAGAAAGATCCATTGAATAATCGGTATAACAATTAGATATGATTCTGTTAATATAAATTCTTCTTTACACAATTCATTAAATGCATGGTCCCAAAAGTATTATGTTAAGTTAACCAGATCCATTTAACGGCATGCAACGCTAAAAATATTATAATTCTCGAAATATATTTCTCGAGTCTCTATCACGGCTATAATGCCACCTGGGTCACATTATTTAACATAAATGGGAAATTTTAATTATAACCGCAAAATAAATAACCTTTCGGTACCATAAACGTTATGAGGACTGAGAGCTCCAAAGCGCCGTTTACGAAAAGTAAAGAAAATTAAAGTGTTATTTTAATGTGAATGTGGCCTGCGAAATGTGTTTTGACGTGGATCGTTAGAAAACAGGAAAGTTGCAATTAGCTAGAAATGAGTGAAAAAATAAATGTAAAATTGTCTTGTGCGAGATTTTCGTTTAATTCTCTTGAAAGCTTGCATTCTTTTCACCTTACACGAAATTTAAATTGCTTTATAAGTAAATATTTTCTTTCTTTTTTCAGGGATTGTTCAAAAAAATATAGTTACATCTGCAATCTTTCTGCAAGTTTTATGGGAGCATTTTTTTCCGGAAATGTAATTTCTGAATAAAAGAAGTAATAAATGAATTTAAAGAGAAAATGTTACATTAAATTTATTTCTAAGCTAAAATAAATGTTTGGAAATAAAATTGGATTTATTAATGTTAGTTCTCACTGAATGCAGGTAATTATATTCATTCTGTGTTAAGCCTAAAATTCTTTTAGACTTAAATGAGAGAAAAATTAGTGATTGAAATATATATATTACGATTTGTTTTTTTTTAATGTTTTATAATTTAATCACAGTATACTTAAATTTAGATTAAAAAATATCGATGCATGCAAATTGGTAATAATAATGTAAAAAAATGAATGTAAAAAATAATGTAATAAATAATAACAAACAATATAAATTATTTTAGGCTTAATGTGAGAAATATTAGTGATGGCAATGTTTGCGTTACGATTTTTTTATCTAATATATAAAATTCTCGTGTCACAGTGTTTGTTGCCAAACTCCTCCGAAACGGCTCGACCGATTCTTATGAAAATTTTTGTGCATATTTGGTAGGTCTGCGAATCGGTCGTAATCTATTTTTTAAACCCCTAAGTGATAAGGGGGGGCCACCCCTAAATATTTTTTAAAATTTCTTTGGCAGACCAATGTAGTGGCAACAGTGTAGTGTTTTTTTTTTCGAACCATATAATGACTATTTTTAGATGCCGCCGTGTCTCGATGCCTGTACTACATAAGCGTAAAATTCTCATGTTCTAAATATTATTGTTTTATGTACTACTTTAAATTTTGTGAAAATTATATTGTATGAAATTTATATAATTTCTATGATAAATAAATCAAATGTATGTTATCAATATTTTTTTTATTTTCTAAGTTTGAATTTGAATTGGAATAAAATATATGGAATGAAAAGTTGTGAATCAAAACATTGAACTTTTCTATGCTTAAAGTTTGTCAGCATGTGTTGTATTTGATTAAGAATTCTAAAATGAAATTGGATCTGCAAGATAATATAATATAGACAATATAATTTTAAAGAAATATGATGAATTTTAAGCATTTTTTTAAAAGTGTCAAAATGAAGTAAACTCTGCAATTATTTGATATAATGATAACATTAAAATTTTATAAAAGGTATTATAATAGTTGCAAGTTGAAAATCAAGGACATTTTTTTTTTAAACTTTTGTTATTTGAAAAACAAAGAATTTGAGTTATAAATTTGAGTGATTTGAATATTGTCGAAGAAAAATTGATAAATGATACTTTTAAATTGGAAGAAATAAGTTTTTATATTACTAAAGGAGAATTTAAAGCTCAATAACATTTTTATGTATGTACATTTGTTTTTATTTACATTTAGAAGTTGGTTTTAATTATTTCTTATTTGAATTTTTATGCATTTTGTGTTCCTTCAAAACATCATAATACCCATATATTTTTATTTAAATGCTTTGAAACTTCATGTAAAAGTTTTCTTTAAATGTATGAAAGGAATAGAACATGGAAATTAACCTAAATTCATAACTTATTTTTATTTCAGCTTTTAAACTAAGAATTTTTGTAAATAATTTTAAAGAAATATGATGAATTTTAAGCATTTTTTGAAAAGTGTCAAAATGAAGTAAACTCTGCAATTATTTGATATAATGATAACATTAAAATTTTATAAAAGGTATTATAATAGTTGCAAGTTGAAAATCAAGGACATTTTTTTTTAAAAAACTTTTGTTATTTGAAAAACAAAGAATTTGAGTTATAAATTTGAGTGATTTGAATATTGTCGAAGAAAAATTGATAAATGGTACTTCTATTTAAATGCTTTGAAACTTCATTTAAAAGTTTTCTTTAAATGTATGAAAGGAATAGAACATGGAAATTAACCTAAATTCATAAATTATTTTCATTTCAGTTTTTAAACTAAGAATTTTTGTAAATATGTAAAAAAAAATTTGTGTCGACAAACTTTAAGCATACAAAAATTTATAAATAATTAAGATATAAATTTGAAAACAGTATATTACCTACATAAGGATATTCCCAGCATAAAAATACTTGCAAAGGGAAAAACTATTCATGTTTTTTTTTTTTTGAATTATCAAGTTTTGCAACAATATCACATTTTTGCAATGTTTATCTATATTTTAAAGAATAAATTGTATAAAAAATAGTTAAAGTTGATATTTTTATGTGAAATTCAAAGGTTTTGAATATATTTAATCAAAACACTTGAAAAAAGGCTAAATATTTTAAATCCAAGTCATTTCATATTAAAAAACCTTTGCAAATAGGAGGAAGTTGTAAAAAAAAAATTTTGTCGAACAAATTTTAACTTTTTCAAAACAAAGCTCAGAAAATATTTAGAGCTTTAAGGAAAAATAAAACTATATTTTTTAATAAATAAGACTATGAACTTGATAATTCAATGGCATTTTAATATATTTACAACATTTTTAAAAGTAATATCTCTAATTAAAAGTTGTTTTTAGCTTTTTCTCAGAATGAATTTTTATGCTTTTTGTTTTCATGTGAAGCACCATAACACAAGTAATTTTGATCCAAATGTTACAAAACTTTGTATTTATGTTTTTCATAAATGTTTACATGTAATAAAACTCTGAAATGATTATAGGTACATACATATTTTTTTATTTTAATTGTTAAACTTGGAATTACATGCAAATTTTGAAAGAATTTTGTGTCGACAGCATTTAAACTAGCACAAAATAATAAAGATATAAATTTACCAGAGATCCATTCCCTGTAATATGTTAGTACAAACAAATACAAACTTAGAAATTTAAAAAATATTGATTTGATTTTGAGTTATCATGTTTTGTAACAGTATTAAGTTTTGGCCATTTTTACCCTTATTTTAGCTTATAAAAATAAAATAATAATAATAATAATGAAATTTTTGTATGTGAAATCATTAGTTTTTAGATACATTCAATCCAAAAATGTGTACAAAGATAAAAAATTTCAAAAAAATTCATTCGAACGTGTTCGTGTACCTTAAACAATCGTTTACATTTTATTGTGAATTTTTTTTTAAGTCATTTATTATTATATCTCGATTTTATTTTAATTGTATTGTATTTTTTCAATTATCATTTTCAGTAAAATGCCACCAAAAAAATCTAACCTCAACAATACCCGTAGGCGTGAGGTACGACGTAGACGTGCTGAGAGGGACCCTCATGTCAACAAAACAAACCACGACAGCAAACGATAAGAATACCAATTATAGTATCTAATAATTGAACGAAATACAAGAAAGCCACAGCAACGTGTGGCCGGGTCTTCTAGTATTTTATAACTTTATATATATATATATATATATATTATATTTTATAATGTTTCCCACGTACAGTGTATTTAAATTCAGATTAAAATATATCAATTTATGTAAATTAATAATAATAATGTAAAATGTAAATGCAAGTAATAATATAATAAATAATGTAAATTACTTATAATGTTATTACTTTTAAATACATAATGTAAATTGCTTAAATGGGAGAAATATTAGTGATTGCAATATATGTATTACATACATTATTAACATTCTTCATTGCTGATAATATAAACGAGAAAGATCCTTTGAATAATCGCGATAACAATTAAACATGATTCAGTTAATATAAGATCTTCTTTGCGCAATTCATTAAATGCAAGGACTCAAAAATAATCTGTTAAGTTAACCAGATCCATTTAACGGCATGTAATGCTAAAAATAATATAATTCTCGAAATATATTTATCGTGTCTCTATCACGGCAGTAATGCCACCTAGGTCATATTATTTAACATAAATGGGAAATTTTAATTATAACCGCAAAATAAATAACCTTTTGCTACCATAAACGTTATGAGGACTGAGAGCTCCAAAGCGTAGTGGGTATACGAAGAGCAAAGAAAATTAAAGTGTTATTTTAACGTGAATGTGGCCTGCGAAGTGTGCTAGGACGTGGATCGTTAGAAAACATAAAAGTTGCAATTAGCTAGAAATGAGTAAAAAAATTAATGTAAAATTGCCCTGTACGAGATTTGCGTTTAATTCTCTTGAAAGCTTGCATTCTTTTCACCTTACACAAAATTTAAATTGCTTTATAAGTAAATATTTTCTTTTTTTCAATGACTGTTTTAAATAAAATAAATTAGTTCTATCTGCAAGCTATGTGGTATAATGTTTGTGCAACTTTTATAGGATTATTTTTTGCGGAAATGTAATTTCTGAATAGAAGAAGTAATAAATGAATTTAAGGAGAAAATGTTACACTAAATTAATTTCAAAACTAAATTAAATGTTTTGAATTAAAATTAGATTTATTAAATGTTAGTTTTTAGTGCATACAGTTAAAGCCTAAATTAATGTTATACGTTAGGCCTAAAATAATTTTAGGTTTAACGTACATATTCAGTGTGTGTTAAGCGTAAAATTATTTTAGGCTAATTGTATTTAAATTTAGATTAAAAATATCAGTGCATATAAATTTATAATAAAATAATGTAAAAGATAAACGTAAACAATAATGTAATAATTTAAATTATTTAAGGCTTAAATATGAGAAATATTAGTGATTTCATTATATTTATTAAAATCCATTTTTTTATTTTATAAATTAATTTTTTACAGACACAGTGTATTTAAATTTAGATAAAAAAATATCAATGTATGTAAATTAGTAATAACTAGTAAGGGAAAATGTAAATGTAAACAAAAATATAATAATGTGATAAATATTGTGAACAAATTATGAATATTACTTAAGGTTTAAATGGGAGAAATACTAGTGATTACAATGTATGTACTACGATTATTTTTTTTAATATTTAATAACTTAATATTTTACACACGCAGCGTATTAAAATTTAGATTAAAAAAATCAATGTGTGGTAAGATTTAGAATAAATACAATACATTTCCAAATAATTTAGAATGCTTGAAGAATAT
Source organism: Caerostris darwini (assembly GCA_021605075.1). Classification (NCBI taxonomy): domain Eukaryota; kingdom Metazoa; phylum Arthropoda; class Arachnida; order Araneae; family Araneidae; genus Caerostris; species Caerostris darwini. The sequence goes on from BPLQ01003062.1 coordinate 49,408, forward strand.
ATTAATGACTATCAAATTTGAAATCTACAAAAATGTTTATAATATCTAACTATTGGAAACATGGATACTTGAGTTATGATGCATACTAAATCAGTCTTTATAATTGAGCTCTAAATATAACCACTATATTTATCTTTTAACAGTTTCTGCTATATATTGCCAAATTACACAAAATAATGAAACGTAACAAATTCTTCCCGATTTAATATCATATTAGTGTAAAATTAACTCAATACATTTCTTAATACAATACGTTACTCAATACATTAGAAATATGAAAGATGTATAAAAAACAACTATGCATTAAATAAACTTTTCATTGCTTACTTTTTATTTACACATGTAAATATTAATTATATCATTGTTGTGCCTTTATAATTTTTTTTACTTTTTTCATATTATTAAAATGAAGAAAAAAAAATGCAGCAGAAAATTCAATAAATCATTTTTTCCCCTTAAAACAAAATTTGTTCTTGAAGATATTAGTTAGTTATTTTCAATGATCGTTGATATTTTACTCATAAACTTAATTATTGCTTACATTGTCCTATAAAGTATATTATTGAAATTTGCTAATTGTCATTTGTTTAAAATTTGTTAATTGAAATTTAGCGTTAAAAGAAATTTTCTGCTACAAACTAAATAATAAATTTTTCAGGATTACTTTTAAAATAACTTGAGGTATTGAGCGTAACTTTAAGCAATTAAAAATAGTATTATCATGCTATTATAGTTTTATAGAATATTATCTGGTTTTTTTTAAAAAAGAATATTTTTATAAAAATGTTTGAAAAATTTATTTTATTAGAAAATAAAAAACATTGTCATTTAATGTCAAAATTTTCCATAACAGTTATAAAGGATAAATTTAACTTAAGAACGCTCTTCATAGAGAAATAAATTTTCATAACGTTAAATAAATTTTGAGAATATAAATTTAATAATACTAATAATTTTGTATTTACGTCGTATTTTTTGAAGTCATTTGCATGTCCTGTTTAACAACACAGAAATATGAATTTCTTATTGAGAATGATTGACGGGTGTTATATTTGCACGTGTAGCGCGTGTTAATGTCATAAGTTGTCTTAAGTTAATGTTTTGTTAAGTTATATTCTTTGCACGTGTAGCATTAAATTATATTTACACGTGTAGCGTGTGTTAATGTTTAGTTAAGCAAAATTGGCAACTTTATCATTGTTCTAAGAAAAATAAAGATGGCTGTTGTTACGTTTTAACTTACAAGTGTAATTGTGTTGTGATTTACTTTATTGTGGGAAATCTGGGATTCCAGTAAAGTAAGTGTTATTTGCAATTCAAAAGCATATGATTATCGAAAGCATAAACTTTATTTTGAAAGACAGAGATAACGTAAAATTTTATGACTGTTAGTGACTTTAGTTTTTACGTTAAAACGGGCATCCAGTGTAAACTGAAAAACATTATAATTATTCATTATCCAAGCTACTAAATGTAATAGCCTAGTAAGGTAAAAATATTAAAATATATTTTTATTAAGTGGAAATTAACGAGTTGTTTAGATAAAATGATTTTTGCAAAAATAGTTTTTTTACAGGAAGTTATTTATATAACAGAAAGTGAATCAATTTAATTATTAATCTGAGCTTCCTTCCTGTTCCATCACATATATAAAAATGCAACTTTACAAACCATTAAAATCATTTTTACTACTACTGTGCCCGAAAAGTAAGGCCAATTATTTTTTTAAAACTCTTTATTTGTTCTTCCAAATTTATTTCGTCGCCATCAAGAGTAATCCTCTCCGGACACAATGCACTTATGCCAACTTTTTTTTTCCAATCCTCAATGCCAACAAAAAGTCATCGGTAGGAATGGCCTTCAAAGCGGTCGGTGATTCACGTTGAATCTCTTCAATCGACTCAAAACGGTGTCCCCGGGGTGGTCTTTTGAGTTCAGGGAACAGCCAAAAGTCGCACGGTGTGAATACGGTGGTTGTGGAACGATATGGATTTCAGTTTTGTCGAAAAAGTCACGAAGAATCAATACAGTGTGAACTGGAGCTTTCAGTGTTTTCGGTGCCAATCGAGATATGACGCGTTTGAGGCCCAAAATGGAATTGACTGATCCTTTTGAAATTCCAACATCTTCAGCAATGTGTCTAATTGTAAATCGAAGATTTGCAAGCACCAAATCTTTAATTTGTTGGCCATGAGCTTCTCATTCCGTGTTGGCCGTGAGTTTCGTCGGTTGATGTTGATGGTTGACCAGAAGGCTCTTCGTCTTCATCGCGTTCTCTGGCTTCTTTGAACTGTTTATACCACTTCTAAACATTTCTTTCCGATATAGGAATGCTCAACGAACTCCCTCACTTTACAATTATTATAAATATCATCATTTTAGATACTTAATTTTATGCAAATTATAAAAAATCATTTTATTATTTGAAAAAAAAATCTGATAATGAAATTAATTTAACATCTTAAATTTTTTATTTGTTTTTAAAAAAATCTTTTACATTGTATAGCAAAAATTATCTTCTAGACAGCCAATTAAAAATATATTTATCTGCTCTACTCAAAATTATCGATAATGAAGTTTTTAACTGATATTAAAAAAAAACATCACTTTGTAAATAGCCCCTCATTGCTAAAGTAAAAAGATAATGCGGCGTAACAAAGTAAGGGAATATTTTCTTCGCTCTGTATGCTAATAAGGATTTTCCGCAAAATATACTAACGCGGTCGAGACTATAAACTTGACGCTTACTACCATGAATATGGAAAAAAAATTACTGTTATCTTTTATCCTACTTTGTTTTTGGTCTTCGAAAATGCACGGATCAGGAACATAAACTTAAAGTTAACTTGCATGGATAAAAGGCAATGATGTTCTATACTAAGCTTTATTTTCTTTATGGAAATAAATGCTTGAATCGATTGGTGCATTGCATTAGGTGTTTTTTTAATTCAGGAAAAATATATAAATGTTTAGATACATTATTGTTTTGGGAGGTTTGGCAATTCGATTTGATACTATTTACCACTAAAATGGAAAATATATAGTAGATTTAGCTTTATTTTACTTAGTTTGTACCACAAGAGAGCAGTTACGTACAACTCACAGCGTGCCACCGCAATTTAAAATTCTCATGGGTGCAATATGGAAAATTCACGCCATCTTATCTTTTCTCTTGAGTCTAATGGAAGAACGTTATGTCCTACAGATTTATTATTTACCCCAAGTCGTAGGCAAGGCAGGTTTTGGGTGCGATTCGCCCAGAGACCTCAGTTCGAAATTCAATAAGCTATATATCCAATAACTCCAGTTAATTTTTATGAATAAAGAAATGCATATGATTAGAAAAATCACATTAAAAAAGTTTCAATAGTAGATTAGCAGATAAAACACTTCATATGAATTTTAATCGATTTTTAATGAATGTGTTAATCACTTTGCAAACATATATTGAATGAATGCTCCACATTGGCAAGCCGTAGCGAAAAAACTTATCTAAAACAAATCAGATGGATTTTGTCATAATCACAATCAAACTTACTGCCTACTTTTAGTACTACATAGTTTACAACCTACTTTACCATCTATTGTTGAACCATTTGCATTCTAGTTGACTCAGTCTACCATTGAGTTAAAACTACATATGGGTTCTTCTTTATTGGCGCACCATCCCACGGCAGTCTGCAGATTGGCAGATTTCGAAACATAAGAGATTTTCCTTTTTAAGGGGTAGGATTGTCAGCTGGACACCCAGCGCTCTACAAACGTGTTAGACCGAGACTTAAGGTTTAAAGTGGATTCTGAACCACTACAAATATTCCATGGCACCTTAAACCTATGGCAACCACTTGACAAACAGGCCCATTGCTGACTATACGGCTGAAATCTGGTGAAATATACATGAGATTTAGTGTAATTTATAATGTAAAAGAAAATAAGAATTGCTATCAACACAAAATAATATTTCCCTGACAGTGTTTGATATTAAGAATTGTCCTTCATTTGAACATTGTTTCCTATTTTCTGTAGTCAATACCAATCAGCTACAACATTAAAACCACTTGTCTAATAAGTAAAAATAACTTGAAGATACACTACAACCTTCAACTAAACATCATAGTTTGTATATCATATGATTGCAAATGCAAATCGGTTTAGTTCTTGTAAATCCAACAGATGTAATGTTCTTGACCAACACGAACTACCGTCCGTGAATAGTTTCCTGTTAACTTTATATCACCAATATTTATACCTTCCAATTGATTTGACTTGTAAAACAGGCTGCTGTATAGGTTATTTGAATGTTTTATTGATGTTATATTTTTAAGCAATATGTTGTCATTATACAAAAAATACGATGTATACAGAACAATGTAAACGAGATGCTAAGAAAATGGATATTCTGGAGCACAGAAAAAATTGAATATGTTTTTTATTTTCAAAAAACATGTTATATAAATCCATTTTAAATTTGTAGAGGAAGTAATTATAGAATCTAATTTAAATAATAGAAGAAATTATAACTACTTAGTCAGTAACGATGCTAGAATGAAATATTTTTGACTACACACATAATTTAACAACTCTTAACTATGCTATAAAGTGCTTTATAGAAATGAACAAATATATTTTTATAAATTTTTTTGCTATGTTGTTTTTATTTATTTAAATAAAATTACATTTATTTTCTCACAATTTTAAGTTAAAAAAATAATTGCATTTTAATCCATTTTGGTTCTTATAAAAACTGTGTTTGTCAAAATACATCACTATAAAAAAAAAAATTAAAAAAATTAAAGGCAAATAAAAGGACAAGAGATACCTTTTAAAGTCAATTTTTTTTTTATGTCAAAAATAAATAACTTAACAAACATTTTCGAAATTATCCTTCACTGAAAAAAAAAAGTTTACCAAAACTCTTTTAAAAGAAGAAAACATTCAATTAAGATAATTTACTTTCTCGAGAAATAATCAACAGAATTTCTAATATGAAGATAATTGAAAAATACAAAGTAAACAGGAATGTAAGATAAAATTATTTAAATACAAATATTTAAAGGCAAGGCAATATATTTAAAGGAAAATGTGGTTTCTTTTCAAAAAATGGATAAATTATTAAACTTTTTCTAAATTATCCTTTATTGAAAAAATAAACTGTTTACCAAAACTCTTTTAAAAGAAGAAAACATTCAATTACGGTAATTTATTTTCTCCAGAAATAATCAACAGAATTTGTAATACGAAGATTAGTGGAAAAAAAAAGGAAACTGGAATATAAACATAATTATTGATATTATCATTATTTTTAAGTATTGATATATTATTATAAATTAATGGATTCTATTATAAATTAATTTATTAAATTTTAAGGAAAAACATTGCTTAATGGTTACTATTTATCGAACTTTAACAAATTACTTGCTGTTGCCCAAACTTATTTAAGCAAATATATGAAAACATATTCATTAGACAAATTATTATTAAAAAAAACTATATTCTTATTCATTATTAAAAAAAAACAATATTTCTTTACTAACATAAATTGATTTGATGAAATAAATTGACATAAATGGCATAAATTAATTTCATGATCCACAATGAAGATTTGTGGAAAATGCAAAGTAAACTGGAATATAAGACCAGATTATTGATATTATCATTATTTTTAAGTGTTGATATCCTATTATAAATTAATGGTGAGTTTCCAGCATGATAGTATGTTTTCACTTTAGAATTTTTTGCAATAAAGCAAATGTGAATAAAATAAAAAAAAAAAAACCTTAGAATATTAACAAGTTACTTGCTGTTGCCAAAACTTATTTAAACAAAAATATGGAAACATATTCATTAGACACTAAAAACAAAAACAGTATTCCTTTACTAACAAAAATTGATTTTAAAATTTATGTTCACTTCTCACAAAATGCTAAAGAGTACCCCCATTCCAATCAATAATGCTGTACTCATCCCTAATTTCATGCACAAAGTGTTCCAAACTGGGGCAAATTTCAGCAAGGTCCTTACAAAATACTTGTATTTATGATGGCTGTAAATTACCAACTAACTAGTGAAACATGCGTGGCAGATCATTTGAGGGAAGCATCTTTAAAGGTTTCCTCTGCGCGTAATGACCGCATTCTATGATTTCCTTTTAACAAGGAGGTATTCTCAACAACTCATCTATTGCAGACAAAATTTTAATGATTTCTGGCCATTAGTTTCACTTTGAAATACGACCGCTCACATAAATTAACGCCTATCTTCAAAGACCTTTTGAAGGAACTGCAGGAATTGAACTATATTGGGGAGTTTTATGAACAGTCTTAAACAAGGAATGGGGTTAAACAGATAATTGAATTATAGTTGGTTGGTTCACAAGGCGTGTATAAATTAAAGTAATTACAATTTTAATATAAATGTCGTTTTGTAAATTTTGAGTTAGAATGGTTTTAAACCATCAATTGATATAAAGGGAGGTTAGGACGGGTGACTTAATAGTGTATTAGACACTCTAAAAATTAATTTAAAACACTATAATAAAGATAATTATAAAATTTGTAATTAGCCTTAAATCATTGCAATTAATAGATCATGTCATGGTATTAATTAACAATTAATTTTACTTATTGCTTTATAGTGTGGATTCCTAAATTATTTTAGTATATCTATTGTGTTAAACACGATAAATATATACACAATCAGTTATTTTATAAAGTAATTATGGTAATTTTATTCATTTACAGTTGTATACATTTATAATATTTTAACAGAAAATTTATTTGGTTACACTTTTTTCCTTATAAGAATAATAGTTTTTAAAATAATTTACAATAATTGAATTAATAATTAATTATGAATTTAATAATTAAATTTATTTATTTATTATTTAATTATTAATTTAATAATTAAACTGAACCCTAAGACATTCTTCATCTTCATCTAAGAATCCTTCATTAGACATTAAAAACAAAAACAATATTCATTTACTAATATTGATTTTAAAATTTATGTTCACTTCAACACAAAATGCTAAAGAGTACCCCCATTCCAATCAATAGTGCTGTACTCATCCCTAATTTCATGCATAAAGTGTTCCGAAACTGGGGCAAATTTCAGCAAGGTCCTTACAAAATACTTGTATTTATGATAGCTGTAAATTACCAACTAACTAGTGAAACATGCGCGGCAGATCATTTGAGGGAACCATCTTTAAAGGTTTCCTCTGAACGTAATGACCGCATTCTATGATTTCCTTTTAACAAGGAGGTATTCTCAACAACTCATCTATTGCAGACAAAATTTTAATGATTTCTGGCCATTAGTTTCACTTTGAAATACGACCGCTCACATAAATTAACGCCTATCTTCAAAGACCTTTTGAAGGAACTGCAGGAATTGAACTATATTGGGGAGTTTTATGAACAGTCTTAAACAAGGAATGGGGTTAAACAGAGAATTGAATTATAGTTGGTTGGTTCACAAGACATGTATAAATTAAGGTAATTGCGATTTTAATATACATGTCGTCTTGTAAATTTTGAGTAAGAGTGGCCATAATGCATGAATTAATGAAAATGCTTTAGAAATGGGTGATTTAATTTTTAAAATGTTTAATAGACTGTTGATTTAAAATAATATAATAAAGATAATTATAATATTAATAATTTGTATTAAATCATAGCAATTAACAGATCACATCATCGTGTTAATTAGCAGTTAATCTCACATATTGCTATATAGTTTGAATGCCTAAATTATTTTAGATTATTTATTGTGCTAAGATTTAATCAGTTATTTTATGAAGTAATTATGATAATTTTATTAATCTTACGGTTGTATATATTTATAGTATTTTAACAGAAAATTTATTTGGTTATACATTTTCCTTATAAGAATAATAGTTTTTAAGTTAATTTGCAATACATTAAATAATAAATATTTTAGACTTTATAAAGAAATTATAAAGAATATATTATTAGAAATAATAAATATTTTAGACTAAACTAAATTATTTAATAACTAAACTTAACCGTAACTTGTGGTTGCTGGAGCAATTTTAACCTGTCAAGCTTAACGAAGACTCTACATACTTGTATCTCTTTTATTACATTCTAATGTCAACGTTATATTTTCAATCACAAATATTTTCTACAAAATTTTAATTATTTCTGGCCCTTAGTTTCACTTTGAAATACGACCGCTCACATAAATTAACGCCTATCTTTAAAGACCTTTTGAAGGAACAGGAATTGAACTATATTGGGGAGTTTTTTGAGCAGTCTTAAACAAGGAATGGAGGTTAAACAGAGAATTGAATTATAGTTAGTTGGTTCACAAGACGTGTATAAATTAAGGTAATTGCAATTTTAATATACATGTTGTCTTGTAAATTTTGAGTAAGAGTGGTCATAATGCATCAATTGATAGAAATGCTTTAGAAATGGAGGTTAGAATGGATGACTTAATTTTTAAAATGTTTAATAGACTGTTGATTTAAAATAATGTAATAAAGATAATTTTAATATTAGTAATTTGTATTAAATCACAGCAATTAACAGATCCCATTATAGTGTTAATTAGTAGTTAATCTCACTGATTGCTATATTGTTTGAATACCTAAATTATTTTTGTATTTGTATTGTGCTAAGTGTTAATCATTATACAATAATTAATAAAATAATAAATTAATTTTTAAAGTAATTATGGTAATTTTATTCATCTTACAGTTGTATATATTTACACTATTTTAACAAAGAATTTAGTTGTTTACACATTTTTCCTTATAAGAATAATATTTTTTAAAGTAATTTGCAATAAGTGAAATAAACAATTCAATTTTATAAATCTAAAATATTTATTAATAATTAAACCGAACCCTATTTTGTGATTTTTGGTGCAATTTTAGCCTATGAAGATTAAAGAAGATTGCTTTTTGTATCTCTTTTATTACATTCTAATGTCAACGTTATATTTTCAATCACAAATATTTTCTACAAAATTTTAATTATTTCTGGCCCTTAGTTTCACTTTGAAATACGACCGCTCACATAAATTAACGCCTATCTTTAAAGACCTTTTGAAGGAACAGGAATTGAACTATATTGGGGAGTTTTTTGAACAGTCTTAAACAAGGAATGGGGGTTAAACAGAGAATTGAATTATAGTTAGTTGGTTCACAAGACGTGTATAAATTAAGGTAATTGCAATTTTAATATACATGTTGTCTTGTAAATTTTGAGTAAGAGTGGTCATAATGCATCAATTAATAGAAATGCTTCAGAAATGGAGGTTAGAATTTATGACTCAATTTTTGGAAAGTTTAATAGACTGTTGATTTAAAATACTATAATGAAGATCATCATAATATTAGTAATAAACATTGAATCACAGCAATTAACAAAATACGTCATGGTGTTTATTAGCAGTTAACCTCACTTATTGCTATATAGTGTGGATACCTAGACTATTTCAGTATTTGTAGTGTGTTAAGAGTTAATCAATTATTTTATAAATTATTACAGTAATTCTATTTACCTGTATATATTTAAAGGTGTCTAACTTTCAGAATTTTAGTAGAAAATGAAGTTGTTTACCTATTACTTGTTTACTGCTATATAGAGTGGAGGGCTAAATTATTAAAGTCTTTGTAACAGATGGACTGAAATGTTCGTAGGCTGGCACATAGATGGGGCTAATAGTATTAAATCCATATGATTCTTAGTTATCCCTAACCATCAAAAGACACGTGTATAAATTTGACAGCTACTGTACTATTAGTATGTGAGTTATAGCATTTTTAGTGAAGTTATATCATTTTTAGTGTTCATCACGTGCAGTCCACTCGGCTGACTGTCGATTGGACTCTGGTGTGAAATGATGGAGCCATGTTGCATCCATTGTCACACATCGACGCAAAAATTCGGGTTTATTAAGACTGAACAGCTCCAAACACTGCTTAGAATCATCCATTCGTTGCTGTTTTGGGTCGATTGTGAGCTCGCGCGGCACCCACTTTGAACAGAGCTTTCGCATATCCAAATATTCATTCACTATATGCCCAACACGTTCCTTTGATATCTTTAGGGTCTCAGCTGTCTCAATTAACTTCACTTTATGGTTATCAGAGATTATTTTGTGGACTTTTTTGGTGTTTTCGTCGGTAACTGTCTCTTAGGGACGTGCATCGTCCTCGGTGCTCATTTCGCCTCGTTTAAATTTAGCAAACCACTTTTCTACAGTTGATTTTGCTGGTGCAAAGTCCGAATAATGTTTACCAAGCCAATCCTTGGCTTCAATGGTATTTTTTTTCTCCAAAAAGCAATGCTTTATTAACACATGAAATTCCTTTTTATCTGTTTTTTCAAACTAACAAAAGTTGCTTCACTAAAAATTCTATAACTCACATACTAATAGTGCAACAGCTGTCAAATTTATACACGTGTCTTTTGAGGATTAGGGCTAACTAAAAATTATATGGATTTAACACTAGTAGCTCCATCTATATTGCAGCCTACGAACCTTTCAGCCCACCTGTTATGGTGCTAATAGTTAATAAGTTACTTTATAAAGAAATTATGGTAATTCTATTCAGCTAACAGCTATATATATTTAACAGTATAACAGGTAAATAACTGTTATACGGTATAACAAATATAAATATTTTCTGTAGTTTTACTTCCAGAATTTTAGTAGAAAATTTAGTTGCTTACAAATTTTTTCCCTATTAGAATAATAATTTTTTAAATAATTTTCAATAATTGAATATAATTCAGTTTTATTAATCTAAAATATTTATTAATAATAGAGAGTTTGCATACCGTATTTTGGACGTCCGTTAGCTTTTTCTCCCTAGCGCGCATGCTCATAGGAAACATTATTACAGATACGCATGCGCGATTTCCTATGAGCATGCGCGCTAGGGAGAAAAAGCTAACGGACGTCCAAAATACGGTATGCAAAAACTCTCTATTAAATTGAACCCTAACTTGTGATTTGTGGAGCAATTTATCGTCTATTAAGACTAACGTAGACTTCACCTACTTGTATCCCTTTTATTATATTCTAATGTCAACATTATATTTTCAACTAAAAATATGTACTAAATTAATTAAAATATTCTAAACTCAACAACTTAAAATGAATTTAAAAAATTTATGTTTCTCATTTCTAATATATTGTATTATTAATGTACAACCCAAGTAAGAATAGAAAGTGTCATTTACGGTTTTTAAGAAATTTCAACAAAAGATAACTAGGTAATAATGTTGTTATGTAAGAAAATTCAACTAATCCCCTTATTCGATTTAGAAAAGTAACTAAAAAAATTCAGGAATTTTTATTTTTAAAATTTCAGAATTTCTGCTTTAATTTTCTAAATATTCTTAAATTCGGCATTTTTATTTACTTCAACTATTATAGTGTTAAAGAATATTAAAAATAATTTTATGTCATTGCAGAAATACATTTTTTTATTTGTTTATCTCATTTAAAATAGAATTTTTATATATATATATATTTTTTTTGTATAAACTAAAAAAATATGTATATTACATTAAATGCATTACAAAAATTAAATTAAATTTCAACAAAACAAAAAACAAAAAAAAAACTTTTTAACTTTTTAATATGGGGCTATCGAAAATGATATGAATAAGTTTTTTTAAAGTTATTTATGGACTTAAAATTTTTATCACTTAAAATTTGCCAAGCTATAAATTAAATTTTTCTTTAAATTTAATAAATCATGTTACTCAAATTAGTTTTCTTAAGTTTTTATATGCTCACCAAATAAAAAAATATAATTTATAGATTAAATATTTATTTATATTTATGAAAGAAATTCTAAATTAAAATATTTCCTGAAATTACGTTTTTTTTTTTTTAAAAAAAAAACATCTTCCTTAAAACTACCTTCGTAATTAAGATTAATGAGAATCTTTATGATAGGAATTAGCATTTTAATTTTACTCGAAATAAAAAAAAAAGTATAATTGTATTAATTATTCCAAACTTTATTAACTCTTAAATTTTTTTTTCCTTAAGTATTCTTTTAAAAAAAAGCCGCGTTAAATTGCTTCATTTGATAAATGTGATTATAGAGGATTAGTTTTGTATTCGAAAGAAATGTAAAAGAAATATCAGTAATATTTTTAAATGAGGCTTAAGAACAAATTAAATACTTGGGGAAAAATGGAAATATTTTGGAGATTGTCAATTTATAGATAAGAATGAATTGCTCACATAAATTGTTATTTAAAAATAATTTTTATCTGAATGTATTTTTTTCTAATTCGTAGATTTTATAGCCAAGAGTAAATTGTTATTTAATCTTCGATATTGGGGAACACCATTTCAACACATTTGATTATTTTTTCAATGATTTTTAATTAAAAGTAAAAATAAAGAAAGACATTTAAGTGTATGGATTTTTTTCTACATTTCCATATTTTTTTACACCTTTTATTAAAATGGAGTTTTATTGTGTATTTATAGGAATTCATATTTTTTCATATAAATCGAAAAAGGCGTGATGACCAATTGACTAGCGCTCTGTCCTTTGGTACCACATGCTTCAGGTTCGTGTTCTGGCCGTGGCATGTATATTTGCTAACGATTCAAAATTAACGTTAAATTATATGTATCACTCTAATTAGCCCAAAGTGTGCACAAAAGGTCCGTAGAGCGTCAAGCCAAACCAAACCGTATAAATCTAAAATTTTTAAAATATTCATATATAATGTAAATTATCAGCTTATTCATATATAAATAATATATTATTTTATTATGTATTACTTACCTTTTAAAAAGTTTATTTATTTCAAAAATAAAGTAATCAATTTTTAATTTTTGCCTTACATATGCTATTTTAAATAAAGAGCTTTCAGATGAACTAAATTTCATGCCAATAAAAATAATTGAAAGTGTTTTCGCAGAACAGATAATCTTAAGTCATTATCTATACGCATTAATATAATTTAAAACCATGCACTAAAAAAACTATTTAAAACGAAAACATACTTTTTACGTATTTTACGAACAGTTTATAAAAGTTAGAAATATACGTATAAATTAAATATAAATATTTGCTATAAATCCATGGGCAGTATTCTGATAGATGCAATACCAGAATGTGAATTAATTGCTGTCAATATTTAGTGATAATATAACTCTGCAAATCGTCATTTCTAGCCCTGCCTTTAATTGAAGTTGATACAGATATGTTGAATAATCAATCATTTAAACCGTTACAATCTACAACTGACATAGCAAATGGTTGATGATACAAATGCTTACTAATGTCCTGATAAAATCGTAGCGGTAGTTATGCACCTGAAAAGTGAAAATGTAGATGATACAAGTTTTTTTTATGTTGGTAAATACAAGAATACAATACGGATGTAATGGTTTACATTATTTTATTCTAGTTATATTTCAGTTCTATTTTTTACTCTATATAAGCTGTCTCGTGTCATTTTAATGCACATGAATGTATGACAATCGAAATTCAAAATATTCAGTCTCAAAACACTTTTATTACTTTTTGGGTATGTGTATATATGTGTGTGAATCCGAAAACAATAAATCCTTCTGAATTTTATATTTAAATTTATATTTCATAAGCGATAAACAAATTAGCATTGTCAGAGATGTCTGTACTTTTGTCAACCTATTTGAGTAACATAGACTTCCGAAAACTTTGTAATTAACTGCCCTTTTATATTATGTCCGATTCTATTCTTGATCGAATCCTTTGATGAAGGGATCAAACTTGTAAAATTTTCTGCTTTAGTCCCGATATAGTGTTCATTATGACTTCCACAAAAGAAAGCATTAGTTGCTCTGCTATATTTTAGGATTTTCAAGCTTCTTCTAGTAAGTGATACTTTACATGATGCCTTAATGACCTTTTCATTGATACAACTACTTGTGAGGTTTCGATTAAGATTTTGACTTCTAGCAAGCTCTTTTATTTTTCCAAAATATTTGATAGATTTAATAATGTGTTTATTGTGTTTGGTTTCCAAATAATGTTGGAGATTTGAGGATTTTATATTTTGGTTTGATAAACATTCACTCCATAAGAGGCAGTTCCGTTTTTCTACGTAATTATTAAAGATATAAAGAGTTACGATGATAAATACTCATCACAATATTTTTGTTTTTAGGTTTCTTGGTTGGTTTAAAGTTGGTGCTCTATCAATAAGTACTTCCTATTTCTATTGTGTTTCAATTTAGCTCCAGCTCCTAGAAAACAATCTATTTCCTTTGTGAAATAATAAACATAAAACTACGATAACAATAAAAATAAATTACCAAGAAATAAATAATATTCGTGTGATAGTAAAATGCGCAAAGGATAACAGAAGTACACATACCGATTAGAACACGCAGGTTAAATACAGTAGCTAAGAAGCACTGGCTGTTTTTGAATATCTGATGTCCTTCGGATGTAGACAAAATAGGCAATGTGAATAAAGGCGAGTCGCCTATCTATTTATTTACAGTTTGGTGTTTCGGTGCCACGCTCGCAGATCTCATACTAATGTTAGTCAAAGCAATATAAAAAATCATTTTTTAATAATATTATTTATTGTCAGTTGAATAAAAAACAATTACATTTTTACTAATTTATATTTTTGTTACTCTACAGTAAATAGGAAAAGTATTGATCCTATATGACTTGATTAAATAAATTATTTGGATAAATGTGAAAAATTGAGGGTTATAAAGTCCAAATTGTCAAAATAATCGCAGAGGAAGAAAGGATTAGTTGCTCTGCTACAGTTTGGGATTTAATTTGCCAATTAAGGCATCATGTGAAGTATCACTTACTAGGTGATACCTCACATGATGCCTTATTGCCTTTTCATTGATACAACTGCTTATGAGGTTTCGGTTTAGATTTTGACTTGTAGCAAGCTCTCGTTCTTTTTTTCCAAAACAGGTTGTCAAATTTACTAATGAGTTTACTGTGTTTGGTTTCAAAATAATGTTGAAGATTTAAGGATTTCATATTTTCATTCATTCCTAAACATTCACTCCGTAAAAGGCAGTTCCGTTTTTCTAGGTGCTTTATTAAAAATATAGAGAGTTATGATGATAAATACTCATCACAATATTTTCAATTTTGGTTTCTTGGTTGATTCAAAGTTGATGCTCTATCAATTAAGTGCTTCCTATTTCTATTGTGTTTCAATTTAGCTCCAGTGTTTAGAAAACAGTTCATTTCCTGTGTGAAATAATAAACATAAATCTACAATAACAATAAAAATAAATTACAAAGAAAAAAATAATGCTCTAATTATAGCAAAATGCGCGAAAAATAACATACACATACTGATTAGAACACGCAGGTGAAATACAGTAGCTAATAAGGCACTGACTTTTTCGTCATCTGTGTCCTTCATCATGTGTCCTTCGGATGTAGACAAAATGGGCAGTGTGAGGGAAGGCGAGTCGCCAGTCTAGTATTTACAGCTTAATGTTTCTAAATGCTGACGCTCGCAGCTGTCGTATGAATGTTTATCAAAGCATACAAAAAAATATTTTTTTAATATTTTTTTTAAAAAATAAATAAAATATAAAAATATTTTTTTAATATTTTTATTTACTTGCAGTTGAAGAAAAAATAATTATATTTTTACTAATTTATAATTTTTTTAATTTACAAAAAAATATAAAAAGTATTGATCCGATATGACTTCATTGAATAAGTTATTTGGATGAAAGTGAAAAGAAGGTTGCAAAGTCACTGTCAAAATTGTTTTGTGAACTTCAGGTAATGGCTTGCAGCATTTTTTTTTCCTCACGGGAAGAGTTTCGGCATTTCATTCCCAGAAAAGATAAATATATGTTATTTGAAAAATATATACTAAACCCATCACTCAAATTTGACAGCAGACAAGAGTAGTTTTTTGAGTAGTTATGTTACATGCAATTAATGTTTGTAATAATTAGAACAACCTGAATCTAATCTGATTGCAGACATTTGGTATCAAATGTAATGAAACTTAGTATAATGAAACTCAGGAAATTAACAATTGTCTGTGTGACCTTCACAGGTCAAAAAAACTACAACAACTTTGAATCATCGTGATTGGTGATAGACCACAAGCCGAGAAATGTCTACTCCAGTGAGACATGAGGTAAGGAAACCCCTTCTTGATGGATTGCCTTAAAAGGAGATTTTTGATGAAGAAGAGAGAAAGTGCTGCGACGAGTCAACCAGAAGTGTTTTTTTTTCTCTCTGAACTCTGAAAATCACCCTCCTTGAAGTGAACTGCACTTGTGATTCAAATTATCTTTAATTTTCATTTTTATAAATAATGCTCTGTATATATATATAGAATGCTTGTAAATAAAAACTGTAATAAAGGGACTGAACAGACATACATTTTCCGCCTGTTTACAAAGTGAGCCTCTCGTCGTTTCGTTAATCACGCCGTGTAATAGTTAATGTCTGCCGTAGACCAGTGCACTAAATTTGTCGTAGAGTTGAGAACTCTGAAAATCACCCTTCTTGAAGTGAACTGCACTTGTGAATCAAATTATCTTTAATTTTCATTTTTATAAATAATGTTCTGTATATATATATAGAATGCTTGTAAATAAAAATTAAAGCGTTCCCATGAATCTGAAAGCGTTCTTGAAGCCGTTATAAGTCTAGTATAGGCCGAGATGTTACAGGCTGGTGAATCCCAATTTAAAATCAGCTGTCCTAGAAATTATCACTGTACTCTATGTAAGACCTTTCAATTTATTTATTACTTAAAAAAAATAATCAGAAAAAAGTGATTAATCAGTGAAAGCAAACTTGTATAGAATTACGAGACTTTCACATAATTCATAACATTTCTTTCATCAGTCCTTTTTAAAAATGAATGAAGTATTTCCATATCAATCAATACTTCAAAGCCCCACTATTATTTTTATTTGCAATTAGCCAATCAATCGTCGATCAAATTGGTTGTTCAGGGCGCGGTCTTTTCTGAATAATGAATGTGGGTGTGACCTGTGTTTCGTAGTTAAGGGGCGCTTGTTCTTATTTAGATTGACAGCTTTCTTCCTCACCACATATTTTATGTGCGCCCGGGTGGGCTGGGAAGAAATCTAATAAGGAAAATTATTTATAGATGAAGGTGGTGTTGAACGAAATGAAGAGGTGTTTGATCACTATCAGCTTGGTCAAAGGAACGGGAAGTTTATAAAATATAGTTAAGATTATAAGTGGAAGCACAAGTTATTCTTCTGAAAATTATATAAGTAAAAATAGTTTACATTTTTATTGCCTTTGAAAAGAAATTAAATTACCTTAACATTGCGCCTTTAACATATATTATAATGAAAAACAGAACACCTTAGTTTCCTTTGTGTTACGTTTTTCAGCCAAGTAAAGCCTAATTTTGCTTTCAAACACATTTTTATTACAATTACAGTAATAAACACAAGCAACATAAAACAGAAAGAGATGGGTAGATACAATTTTTATTACATAATAGTAATAAAATAGGTAAAATCACAGTAAAAAGGTCGGTGGGATTTGGCGTCAAAAATTATTTTCGCCAAAGTCCACCAAGTAACGGATTTGCTATTGTGTTGTTGTTGTTGTTGTTGTTTCTTATCCCACTTGGCTGGCCAAGCCCACGAGCCCATACGTGCTCATGATTGAAGGGGAAGGAAGCAGCTTCTGTTGTGATGGAGCACCCGTAGGTAGAAGCCTGACTTTTGCTCCGTGACGCTCTTACAGTCATAGGAGACTGGGACCTACAGCTTAAAGTGGATTCCGAACCACTACAAACATCCATGGCACCGCCGGGATTCGAACCCGAAGCCTGTGGCACCGAGCGCCAGAGCGCTAGACACTCGGCCATTCAGGTCCCAAATTTGCCAACGGCACGCGGTGTTCCCAGGTGGTCACCCACCCAAGTACTGACCGCGCCCAATCTATGTATTTAATCAAGGCAAACCACCTGCGAGTGGCTACTCAGTTCCCACCTGTGTGTGGATGATTTTTTATTTTGTATTCCCCTTTTGTAACTGTCCTTTTTATTTTAAATAAATCCGAGTTCCTCGGCGATCCCCCCGACGTCAAGTCACGTCACCCCCCTCCACTGTGCTCTATTTACTACTTTATTCTATTATTGTTATACCATCTTTTTATTAATTTACATCCCCGCTAATTCTCTTCATTTACTAGTAATTGGGGCTAAATCCTTCTTGGACACGGAACCCCATTCCCACCCCACCCCCCTCGAATGACTTGACTTCGGTGATCTAAACGAGAACCGGTATATTCAGCGTGGTACGGCCGTTGGCTATTTGCTATTGTAAATGAAGTAAATTACAAACAGAACAAGAAACGAAAGTTACCACATCGTGTCGTTCTGTCGATGACTCTGCCGATGACTTTTTAGCATGCATTGAGGATTAGAAAAAAAGTGCATATAATTATGCAATTAAGTGCATTTTGTCCGGAGGGGATTACTTTGAAGACGATGAAATAAATTTGGAAGAATAAATAAAAAGTTTTTGAAGAAAAAATAGTTGGTCTTACTTTTTGGGCACAGTAGTACATTGTTTAATTGGAAAAAATTATGTTGTTCATTCTAGTATAATTAGAGTATTTTCATGAAAGCAATCGCACGACTATTTTAAGAGTTCTAAAAGTTGATAATTTAATAATACAGAATAATTTTTTTTAAAAGTTACATATTCTTTATAAAACTCAAAATTCGTCAAATACTTAAACTCATTAGTGTCATTTACATAGAAAACATGCCTTTAAAGTATAAAAGTCTTTTAGATATTGTTAAAAAATTATATTTAAGCACATGGGTGTTTTTTTTTAATTTACATAATTAATTTCATACACAATGAAAGAGAAACCGTGTCTTCGTAAATAAGAAAATCATTAAAGAGTTTATATATTATACATTCAATGTATAATTTATTTTTAATAGATTCGTGGATTAATATTTCATTTAATTAACACTATTGATTTTATGTAACATACCAATGGCCTTCACAAAAAATATTATAGATGGTTTTGGCATATTTTTTTTACATTTTCTTTATATGTCTGGGATGCATATTCCAATCTATTCCGAAATCCTCTGGCATTCACTGATGCAGCTGAATTGTAAAAAAAATTTCACCTACATTCCAGCTGCTCCCACACTGAATATTAGTCCCTGGTTCCTCTACCAGAATATCTAATCAAGTATGCCTAAACTCTTGACCAAAATTGGGACATATTTATATTTCTTTTGAAATCCTATTTTTTTTGTTTTAAATTTTGGGTGAAATCGTATATTTTATTGATAACCAGAAATAAGAATCGTTCCAAATAAAAATTATGAAAGTTAGTACATTTTAAGTTTTGAAAAGTTTTCTATTTAAGATGTACAATTCTAAAATATTTTGACAAAAAGGATTTGCTTTATTAACAAAGAATTTAATTTAACACAATTCGTATATAGTTTATTATGTGAAATTTAAAGTATTAGTAATTATTTTTTTAATAATAAATTTATTTAAAGTTTCAAACATCTTGATTAAAGATATTTTCATTGAAAATTTTATAATAAATATATTTCATAATAAATAAATTTTATAAAAAGTATATTTCAGAAAAATTTTATAACATTTTCAAATCGAGAGATGTTTGAACAAGAAATGCAAAAATAAATATTATTTTATATATAATATAAATATTGAACTTCAGAGCTGGAAAGGAATCGAAATTAATGCTATATGCTACTGTGTCCAAAAAGTAAGACCAATTTTCAATTTCAAATTATCGAGGCTTATGGAATTTCAAAAATGCTATAACTGATTCCAGCGATATTTGAAATGTCTGAATGAATTGAGCAAAGAACTTGCATTCAATTCTGTTTGCGAAAACGTATAGAATGTTGCAGAAGGCATTCGGTGAGCAAACTATATCGGAAGGAAATGTTTAGAAGTGGTATAAACAGTTCAAAGAAGGCAGAGAGCACGTTGAAGACGAAGAACTCTCTGGCCGACCATCAACCTCAACCGAAGTAGCTCACGTCCAAACAAATTACAGATTTGGTGTTTGCAAATTGTCGATTTACAATTAGAGACCTTTCTGATGATGTTGGAATTTCCAATTCCATTTTGGGCCTCAAACGCTTCAAATCTCGATTGGTACCGAAAACACTGAATGCGCTAGCTCACACTGCATTGATTCGTCGTTACGTTTTCGCCAAAAATTAAACCCATATCGTTCCACAACACCGTTTTCACACCATGCGACTTCTGGCTATTCCGTAAATTCAAAAGACCACTCCGGGGACACCGTTTTGACTTGAATGAAGAGATTTCATGTGAATCGGCGCGCGCTTTGAAGGTCATTCCTTCCGATGACTTTTTAGCATGCATTGAGGATTGTAAAAAAGTTTTTATAAGTGCATTGTGTGCCCGGAGGGGATTAATTTGAAGGCGATGAAATAAATTTGAAGAATAAATAGTTTTTGAAAAAAAAAAAATGGCTTACTTTTTGGGCACAGTAGTATATATTTATATTAATAAATGTGCTGTTTATTGAATTCTGACAAAAATTAAATGATTTTAATACTGAGTAATGAATGATTATTGGATTAAATGAATTGAAGAAGTTAAAATTGGTGAGAAAGTGGTAATCTATTATCAAAAAATAAAAATATTTATAGATTAATAATCTCAGTTAAATCATATATAGACAATAAAAATAAATTTACGAAGTTCACTTTTTCCAATTGTCTAATTTTTATTAAATTCTTCATGAAATATGACTGATAATAATGAATTGAAACAAGTTAACTAAAATTAGTACTAAGAAAAAAGTGATGATCTATTATAAAAAAATACTAAATATTTATAAATAACATAATAAACTTAGTTTAAAACTAATGATTTTTTGAGATAGAAATTCAAAACTATTTCTTACAATTTTAAAAAGGTAGTTTAAATTTATATCCAAATATTAAAAAGAAGTATCAAACAATCTTTAATGTTTTTTTTTAAAAATACATACGTTTGTAACTTTGGTAATTTGTTCACTGGAAATAAAACGTATCATTTATTACTTTTTCTAAAAGAAAAAAAAAGTTATATAAATCATATACACACTTCCTTAATATTTTTATTTACTCTCTAAGTCTGCGAAAAGTTTATTTATTTCTTCAGTATTTGAACAGCTGAGCTTTAGAGTTGTCAATTTTTTTGAGGCCAACTTTATGTTGGAAATGCTATTCAATGTACGTATTTACAGAAGTGCTCTACCAAATATTAGTGTATGTTTCTATCAAAGCATTTCATTTAAATATATTAAATTATCTTAAATTTGAGAAAATGGATGAAATAAGTAATATAAAAATATTGATAAAGATTTTTTAAAATAAACTCATCATTGTTATTTCCTTAATATCATTTTATTCACCATGTTCGAAATATACCTCAATATATCAAATTTGAAATCTATTTTGTATTCTACATTATTTTCCAACTTTCATTTGAAGATTTTTATTATAGTATTTTAGATAAAAAAAATTATCTACCTAAGATATAAATGCTTTTTATTAATATAAGTTGCTTATTATCATAGTTTATATGTTCCGATATATTTGTAGCAAAAGTATTCCATTGAAACTCGTCATGTTTTCAAGATACCTTAATGGCGTGGTAGGGAAAAACATTTGCACAGTATTAAATAATTTTAAAATGCAATTACTTGAGGGTTCACATAGATGTACTCGCTAGTAGTTTCTGAAATCAATATGTACACTGGTATAATAGATTATTTACTTAAAACTTCATCAATTAATCTAATACGTAATCAATTCTTCTCCTAAGAGTAGAACTTTTTCTGTATAAAAGTCTTCGGAAGTTTTCGTATTTTGAAACGTTTTGTTATGGAAACAATTTCAAAACGATGGAACTGTCATGAGAAGGCCTGTACTAGGTCGTAAACGAATGAAAACTGCTTCTAAAACTACTACTACTGGCCAATTAAATTCAAAGCTTGCAGCCGCCACTGGAATTGCTATAGCACTGCAAACGATATACAGAAAGCTTAATGAAAATAGCATTTATGCTAAAATGCCAAGGGTATATATTTCACTGTCTTCACAACAAAAGAGGACTGGATTAAAATGATGCAAAGAACATCAGAACTGATGTGAACACCATTGGTCCCATGTTCCCTTTAATGATGAGTCGAGGCTTAGTTTTGCAGGTGATTAAAAACTTGTTTACATTTGGAGGGAGTCAGGAATACGAAATTATTCTCGAACAATATAGAATGTGACCGTTTCGGTAATGGAGGTGTGATGGTATGGGGAGGAATAATGATCGGTGAATGTGCGCCTCTACACGTTTTCAACAGCAGAGCTGTAACCTCCCAGATATTTGGGATGAGGTCTTAGAGCCTTATGTAAGACTTTTCAAAGGTGAATATGGATCAGACATTTTATTTATGGACGATAATGCTCGTCCACATCGTGCAAACCCAGTTGAAGAATTCCTTGAAAGTGAAAACTTTCAGCGAATGGAGTAGTCAAGAAATTCTCCTGATTTCAAAACAATAGAGAACTTATGGGGACTACCTAGGAAGAAAAAATTACATGTAGACATCCTCCTCCTAGAGATGCAAATGCTTCGAAGGCGCCATTGCTGGAAGAGTAGAGCTTCTAACGTTGTAAACTGTGGTTAACTGTGGAACGTTGTAAACTGTGGTTAACAACATTATTGCCAGCATGAAAACATTTTATGATGTTTGTGCAAGTCAGGGGAGATCACATTGAATATTTAATTCGTAGGGATACATTTCTTTCTGAGTTACTCCCTTTTCTTCTGAACTCTCTTTGTCACATTTTATTACCATTTTTATAGTTTAATGCTACAATTATATATCGAATACAGAATTCTTAAATGATTTTCTTTTGTATTTATATATCATAATATTATTCATCACTCCAGAAAAATTCATAAAATTATAGTTCAAAGTTTCTGAGAAATCCATTAATTTACCCATGTAAAGATAATTTTGGACATAAGGGAATTTTTAAATATAAATGCAGTAATTGATTCGGTATAATTATTGATTTATACAAAAAAAAAAATCAGTCAATTTAGTTTAAAAGAAAATATTTAAAAATTTCTTTTAAATAAATTCCCCTTAAAGGTTCAATTATATAATAATATTTATATACATTCTATTTAAGTGTTATGTATACATATATTACGAAAGATTAATAGGGGCTGTGTCACGTATACAGACTGCAATACTTAAACATATTAAGTTAAATGTCTGCTAAACTCTTATGAATAGTGACAACACATACAATACAATACAAATAGATTTATTGGAGTTCTTTGAAACAACCAGGTTATTTTAAAATAAATTCTCAGGATTACGTTTATATACATATTTTAATATAAATGATGTAATTGATCTGTCTTATTTATAAATTTATACAAAAAACGTTTAATTCACTCAAATTATATTTAAAAGAAAATATTTTCCGTTTTTTTAAAGAAATTCCACATAAGAATGCACAATTATATAAAACTATATATATACTTTGTATTTAAGTGTTATGTATACAGATATTAACGAAAGATTAATGGGTTCTGTGTCATGTATACAGACTGTAATACTTAAACATATTAAGTTAAATGTCTGCTAAACGCTTATGAATAGTGACAAATCATTTAAGTCGCTTTTATAATAGCGTCCGAGGCTGTGAGGCAATTAAGAGTGGAGCTCATTATCTCATCATGATTGATTAGGTGTAACAAATCTTAACTAGAGGGAAGCGTCAGTAATCACTAGCCCACATGTGTTACGGTTGAAAATGGAGGGTGCTGTTAAGTTCACCAATTATCGCGATAAATACCTTAAATTAGTGGGTAAAAAATTAGGATTTAAGCATCAATATTTTTAGACATTTCTCAAAAAAATCGTTTACTGTATGCAGTGTTTTAATTTTGGCATCGAATCAGTTTTTCATTAAAAATTATGTTCTGTTTAATTCATTATTCTAAAAGATATATTTAAATTTAATGTTAAAATTAGAGAATGCCATGAATAGGAAAATTAATTGCCATCATTAATGTTAAATGTATTACGATCATTAATGTGTACAGATTACACAGTATTGTTAAAAATTATAATTTAAGTTCAATAGAAATATATTTATTGGAGTTCTTTAAACAACCATAATATTTTAAATTGAATTCTCAGGAATACGTTTATATACATATTTTAATATAAATGCTGTAATTGATCTGTTTTATTTATAAATTTATGCAAAACCAGTAATATAAAAAAAAAAATTAAATCTATTTCCACTTTTTTTCACCTATTGCAGAAAAGTTCTTTACAAATAAAGTTGAAATTTTCCTCTTAGATCCGGCGCCATCTATTGGCAGATATATGCAACTTAAATCTAAAAAAACTAATATTAATTAATTTAATTTAATTAATGAAGTAATATTTGAAAAAACTGTATTAAAATCAAGTGTACCACTACAAAGTTCAAAAAATGTATTTGAACTAGAGTGGATGAATAAAAACTTTTTATTAACGATTGAAAATTTGAACAAGATATAAATGTAGGGAGAATATGAACTAATAGTAGGAATTGAAAAAATAATTTCAGTCAAATTAGTTTAACAGAAAACATTTTCCATTTTTTAAAAGAAATTCCACATAAGAATGCACAATTATATAAAACTATTTATAAACTTTGTATTTAAGTGTTATGTATACATATATTAACGAAAGATTAATAGGTTCTGTGTCATGTATACAGACTGTTATACTTAAACATATTAAGTTAAATGTCTGCTAAACGCTTATGAATAGTGACAAATGATTTAAGTCGCTTTTATAATAGCGTTCGAGGCTGTGAGGCAATTAAGAGTGGAGCTCATTATCTCATCATGATTGATTAGGTGTAACAAATCTTAACTAGAGGGAAGCGTCAGTAATCACTGGCCCACATGCGTCAAGGGCGAAAATGGAGGGGTGCTGTTAAGTTCCCCAATTATGGCTATAAATACCTTAAATTAGTGGGTAAAAAATAGGATTTAGGCATCACTATTTTTAGACATTTCTTAAAAACTCATTTACTGCATGAGTATTTTAAATTTGGCATCGAATCAGTTTTCCATTTAAAAAAAAATATGTTCTCATTAATTCATTATCCTTAGATATATTTTTAAATTTAATGTTACAATAAGAGAACACCATGAATAACATATTTGATCGAAAAAACAATAAACACCTTTGTTAGCAGTAAATAAATAAAAATAACTAAATTAATTAAAAAATAAAAAACGTTAAAATATGGTAATTTATTAAATTTCTGTTAATATTTAAAATAAAGGATGTCATTAATTACACTGTTTTCCAACAATTAAGGAAAAATCAGAAAAATTACGATTGTGAAATTTCTATTTGTTGTGATTATTATAAATTTTTTTCGTGTTGTGGGTACAGTTTATTATTCAATCACACTGTTTTCCAACAATTAAGGAAAAAAATCTGAAAAATTGTGATTGTGAGATATCTATTTGTTGTGATTTAACATTGTTGTGATTATTATACACATTTCTTTGTGTTGCAGATACAGTTTATTATTCAATTGCACTGTTTTCCAACAATTAAGGAAAAATTAGAAAAAATGCCATTGAGAGATTTTTATTTGTTGTTTGTTATGATTTTCGTTATTTATTTCTACAGAAATATTAATTGGGACTTACAAATTAGGTATGTAAAAAAAGTTTTTTGTCATGAGAATTCTTCTTTTTCAATAGCCAAAAGTCCCATGATGGGCCTACACCGTCTGCCTACTAGCGGATTTCAAGACAGGAGATATTTTTTTTTTACTGAGAAGGTTTATTAGCTCTATGATCAACAGTCATATTAGACCCGGACCTACTGTTTAAAGTGGATTCCGATTCATTACTAATATCCATAGCATCGCAAGAACTCACACCCGAAACATGTGGCACCGAGCTCCAGAGTTCTAGTCACTCTACCATCAGGCCAAAGACATAGTAATTAAATTTTTAAAAATCAATTCGTTTAGATCAGAGATGGGCAAACTACTGTCCGCGGGCCAACTCCGGCCCACCGGAAGGTTCTATCCGGCTTGCGGATAGAATTTTAATTTGCCGGTCAAAGCCAAATTAAAAGAAATATATATAGTTATATATTATATATCCCTCTCCATTTCTACTTTGATTAAATATTATTTTTTTTTCTTCCTTTTTTTCAAAGGATTGAAAAACTAAAACTTAATATGTTTGCTGGGCAGTTAGCTAAGAACGACTTGTCTCATTTCCAGAGGGTAAATTCAATACCGTCAGTAAATGAAGAGTGGCTTAAGAATTATGAAGATGGCTTAGAAAAACTGCATTTTGAGTTCGAACGCAGATTTCAAGATTTCAGTGCCATTCAAACAGAATTGGATATTTTACCATGCATTTCAACATAAATTGTGAAGCACTGACGTCAGATTTTCGGGTTGAATTATTGTATACTCATTTCCATAAATCAAGGATAATTCAGAATCACCCAGAAATTGAACTCTAAAATAAACATTTCACCTGTAGAATTATCACGCACATCTTGAAGAAGAATATGCAAATTACAGGAAACCACCAGATGGCGCGGATAGTACGTCACAATGACGAGAGTGTAAGAGAGGGTATATAAGGAATGGTGGCAAAGAAGTAAAATTGTTCACAAGCGCCTTAAAAGCCTTTTCACTGCAATAACCGCATAGTTATGGCACAAAGAAAGCATTTGGATGATTTTTTACGTGGTAGAATTATCGGACGACTGGAATGTGGACGTACCCAGCTGGAAGTATCCGAGGAACTCGGAATCGCCCAGAGTGTCATCTCCAGGCTTTGGCAACGATTCCAAGATGATGGTAATGTGAGTAGATGTTACAGCACAGGTCGCCCCGAGTTACAACGCCGATTGAGGACCGGTATTTAGTACTGTTTTAGTTTTATACTGTTTTTATAAATAGGTTCTTTTTTGAAATTTGCTCCAGGGAGTAAAAATCGCAATTTTTATTAATTATGTCAAACATATAGCATCTTTTTTGCTCTTTACCTTTTGTTTAATAAATAAACTTTACAAATAAGTCAAATTTGTTTTGCTTCTGTCTCTTTCTTTGCCTGAACTTCAGTATCCTTAATTTATGGCCAGGAGTGTAGTTGCAATCTAACAGTCATCACAAAGAGTTATTTCTAGATATGCCAAAGTTAGAGTTTTACAAATCATTATCGAAAGTAAGTTTCCCAAATTTAATATCTTACGCCCAGAAAATCAGTGCTATGTTTGCTGCATCTTATATATGTGAACAACTGTTTTGAACTCTGAACCTCAGAAAGAGTTATTTCAGAAATAGACTGACAGATAAATATTTAGCCCTGTTCCTTGGAATCAGTACATCTCACTTCGGACCTCAATAAAAGGAACTTTTAAAAATGAAATAGCAATATCACTGATCTCATTAACATATTTAAATTGTAATACTCGTATATTGTTTTTAAAAGCTTCGAAAAATTTAACTTGGCCGCCAAACTTTTTATTTTTTAAGTTTGGCCCGCAACCGAAAAAGTTTGCCCATCCCTGGTTTAGATGGGCAAATGTTGTTGTAATAAATCGCCATATTTTTTTTGCTACTATTCCATTTTTATTTTAATAGTCCAAATTTCGAAAAGAATATGCTTTGTTTGAGCACAAAATTTAAATAATAGCGAAATGAAGAATAATTTTTGAAATGCGTGTTTCTGGGCAATGAAATCTACAAACATTTTCGAGGGAAATCGCTTTATAATTAGTTCGAATCACGATCTGAATCAGTTCTTGCCAAATTACATACATATTCCTCATCCAAGATGCAAATTACAGTTACAAACTCCAGTGCTTGGCATTTATCGTGTAGCGAATGTAATGGAAACAAAGTGCAAAGGTATTTAAATATGAAATATTTATGAAAAGGTTTATTTTGAAAAAAAAGGGAAGCAAGGTTTGTTTGGGATGATTGTTGTATTGATTTATTTTACTATGCTTACATTACTATAATTATTATACTTTTGTCTTTTAAATGATAAAGGAATATGAGTCAATGATTCTGGAATTATCCAGTTTGGTTTTGTAAAGATTTTGTTTTGTTGTAATTATTATGAACTTATAAATGCGTTAAAAATTTTAAATTTCATAAGCTTTTTATCCTTGGTATTTTTTATTATTATTATTTGTTTTTTTACAATATTTATTTCTCCTTTTTCTCCACGAATTAATCCTGGCGTTGGCAGGGATGTTTGTTAGTGGTACGCAATCCGCATTAAACTGTAGGTCCGGATTTAATTAGCCTGCAGTGTGCACAAAATGACAGTAGAGCGACAGACTCAAAATCAAACAATGGAATGTCTTTTCTGTTAAATATTTCGCTTGTAGCTTCTGACATATATAAACTCCAAAATTATGACTTATGCCTTAAAAATATTTTATTGCAGTGCTGTGGCATAGAAAATTGCAAATGTTGCCACGTCAGAGGGATTCAAACATAGCGATGTAATAAGGGAGAAATGTAATTTCAGAGGGGCTTAAATTAAAATAAAATAATTAAAAAAAAATTATAAGTCAAAATTTAAACGACATGAAACCGAAAAGGAAATTAGATGAAAAAATTTGACTCTAACTGTTATGCTATTTTAAAAGAAAAAAAATGTAAGTGTGGTTAAAACCCCGACAAGTAATCGATTGTTCCGTTTCCGCTTTAAACAAGAACGCTTTCACTGAATTGCTGGTATAATAGTACCCCAGTGATCAACTCATGATAAAGCTGAATTTATAACGAACGTGTAAAGTTAATAACTAATACATAATCCCACATGCCTTTAACTCTTACTAAATATTTAATTTTTCAGTCATTTATTATTTATAGATAACAATATTTGGTGTACTTGTAGAATAAATATTCAAGACTAAGAAAAACTTTCCGAGTTACTTTCCCTGCTAAAATATGGGATAAAATAAAGAAAAAATCGATTTGTTTGATTGACAATGAGAATAAATCGTAGATTTATCACAGTTACGGTTTCTTCATTTATTGAAAGAAACGGTTGCGGTTAAAATCTAGGATCCTGTACCCTTTGTGCCAAACACATCGCCAAGTAGCCAAGTCGGTAAGTAAGCATAGAAATGAATGGGCCATGTAGTTTGCGCGGTAAAATGATATTACGCCAAAATCCTTTACTGTGTAGCCAAATCGCCAAGTTAACAGACAAAATGGTTGCCGAAGTTTGGTATTATTGTAAAGTGTTATTTCGCCAAAATTTATAGCCAAACAGTGCTTTTACGCCAACATTAGCAGCCAAATAGCTATTACGTCAAAGTTTATTCCTGAAAAGGCTTTGAAGCCAAAGTTTATCGCTTTAACGCCAAATATTATCACTATCCTGCCAAAATTTTAATGCTCGAAATGCAAAATTTAATGCTTTATCGCCAACATTTATCGCTTTATAGCCATTTTTCACTAAGCAAATTTTGTTATATAACTTCTTTTAAACCAAAAAATGCTTTATCGCCAATATTTATCGCTTTATAGCCAAATGTTTTCACTAAGTGAATCTTGTTTTTTGAGGTGCTTTTACGCCAAAAGTTGATGCTTTATCGCCAAATTTTTATCACTAAAATTTTTTATCTCTGGAATATTTTTGCGCCAAATGAAACCGCTTTTACGCCGAAATTTAGCGCTATTATGCCAATAAAATTATATTTAAAATGCCATTACGCCAATTTATATCGCTTTATCGCCAAATTTTTACCACTATTATGTCAACTTTTTAATGTTTTCTTTTTACGCCACATATTGCCGCTTTAACGCCAAAATATATCATTATTTTGTCAACATTTTATTCCTAAATTGCCTTCACACCAAATTAAATCGCTTTATCGCCAAATTATTATGCGGAATTTTATTTTGCTAAGTCACAAAAATGTATCGTTTAAACAAAGATAATAATCGCTGTTAATTGATAAAATTTCGATACGATAAAATTTCAACAAAGTTATTCGCCAATTCTTTTTTTTTTTTTTTTTTTTTTTTTTTTGTAATGTCAAAAAATAAGTCATGTTCTTTACGAAGCCGAATTCGAATGATAAATTAATATTAACAAAAGATAAAAAAGAAGAAAAAACTAGAGAATAACTTACCTTTTATTGTGGTATGTCCTTCCTCTGGGGTGGAAACAAACATTTTATTCCGTCGGTGAAATCATAAAATATTTTGCGGATGTCCCATTTGTGCTGGCGCCGCCACATGCACTCTCCCAGATAATTATAAAATGTTCCGGACACATTATTTTATTAATATTAATTTATTTTACTTATTAAAAATTTAAATTGTAACGTTAACTAACGTTCTAAAAAGCTAAAGCTTTAAATATTCCGAGCGAATTCTAATTACGGTTGTCACAAAATCCTAACTAAACGAACATCTTTAAAAAGGAAATTAATTATTTAAGAATAAAATATAAGTTATAAATAAAAAAATCGTTTTTCTTGTTTGTTTCTTACTTTCCTGAGTGGCAACTTCATAAATATTGTTTATGTTCTGAATCAGTGACCGACGTATGTTGTAAGAATAAGTTCGGAATAATCAATAATTTATTGGAATACTAATTTAAAAGAATATATATTTCTGTTCTTATTTACTGCAAATAAGAATTCTGCAAATAATAATATAATCACAATAACAATAAATAATCATTATATTGTTTGGAAAATGAAGCTACGAATTCCTCGAATAATAGTATTGCAACCCTAAAGAAATTGACGGAAAATTGGAGAAATATTCAGGGTTGCAAGATTGGCGACTTCCTCAGGGGTACAGTATCCTAGATTTTAACCACGATTGCAACATTCATACCTATGACTTTTACCTTATTGCCTTTGTACTTTTTTTAAGATACTTAATTATATAAATATTTGTTTTATTTATATTTGTTCAAAAATTCGAGATTAAGGCTTTCAGAGAGGCATTCATGGGCAAATGTCCTCCTTTGAGTATGGGAAAAATAAAGAATATCAATTAGTCTGAATGGTAAATTGAAATGATTGCACATATGTTACATTGCTATCGAGTTCCTTTTTTTGAAAGTAATTATTGAAATACATATAACAAGAGAATTCGGTATTTTATCCTTTTGAATAGCCTAAGCACATTGTTATGGAAGTGTTATAAATGTAAAATTTGAAACATAATATTTTTAGTAGCCATTTTTTCGAGGAAAATAGCCATGGCCTCTATTCGTTTCTTATTTAGCACCATCCAGGAGACGCGTGTGACCTAAAGTTGTCACTGCCGCGAGTAATGCTATCTTCCAGAAACAGAAGAAGTTCCTGGATAGTATGCTATCCCTTTTGACTCTTTTAGGGGAACTATACGAGACAAAATTAAGTCATCGTATATTAGTGAATGTAACACCAAAGGAAATATCTGGAAGATAATCAGGGATGACTGGAAAAAATTTAATGGCAAAACTCGCAAAGAAGCTGTTGCCAATTTTAGATTAAAAACTGGACACGACTGCTAGGGCGAACATCTGGTCAAAATAGGGATTGGGAACTCTAATATATATGTTTCATGGTAGGCAGAGAACATGAATAAGGTTCATCTACTTGTTTGCTCGGGACTGGACTATAACTTGCAACAGAATGCTGATTTGCGTACTCTTTACTGGATGGTCAAAGAAACATGTCCTGATCACACTGATTTCATTAGGGTGCTTTTATTTTTTTAAATTTTTATCCATAAAACATTTAACTTGTTTTGAACCGTTTTTAGGGCATTTTTTTCGTTTTTGTTGAAAATGTCTGGTCATTTCCCGTCGTAATTTTGATTTGCTTACATGTTTTGTTTGTTTAAACGGTAAGTGGCCAAATTTGAGTGCATAGAATTCTAATAAAGCCATAACCAACAACAACATATTTTGTGCAGATTTGTTAGTAAATAGTAATATTTAAGTTTTTTGAGTAATTATAAATCTATTCTTGTTATAATTAAGTTACTGAAAACAAGTCTTTCCTAAAACATTGTAGTAAACCGTCTTTATAAAAAAAAATTTAGTTATGTTTATTTATTAATAATGAACACAATTTTTTTTTATTCAAAGGTTATTATTCACAGTATTATTATAGAGCTTTCTTTGATGTAATTTCATAAATCTATGTTCTTGTTGGTAAATTATACAAACGTAGAAATAAATTATTTAAAATTATTATAATGAGTTTATTTAAAAGTTAAGAGACAAATACATTTCTTTTACTTCTCTCATTCATTTAAATCATTGAATTCTAAATAATATACAAAAAATATCAACATGGAGAAAATATTATTTTTTAATCAATTTTAACTATTAAATAAAGTGAACAATAAGTGGTTATAAATAAATATAAAGTACTAATTATACATATAGTTAATTCTTATAGTAATAAACTATAACTTAAATGATTTTACTAAGCAATAAACCTATTAATTAAATTACTAAAAGTAATTATTAAATGTAATTTTTCATTCACTTCCAGAATTAAATAAAAAAAGGATAAAGTGATTATGCTTAGTTGCTAAAATATTTATTGTAGTTAAAATTCTTTAATTCTTTTGCACTATTGCACAGTAAATGGTGTATAAAATAATCTAGTTATTGTAACGTTAAATTTATTTCAGTTTCATTAATTTACTTTATTTAAATTTACTTAATTTGATGCGTTAACTTTTATATTAAACAAATGAAGTTTCTATTATTCCAAATATTTTATATAATTAAGTAATTAAGTATAGATGAGTATTCCATCGATATACCATATCGATAATACTTCATATTATTGCTAATACTTAAGTGATTGAATACAATTATAAAATATTTTTCATTATAAAAATTGTACTCAAAAATAAATTGTTTGGGATAATAAATTGTAGAAAAAAACAAATTTAATTAACTTGTTTAGTTCAATTCATTATAAACACTAGAAATAATTTCTTCTAACATAAACTTAAGATTTATTCCTTCAAAGAGTTATAAAGTTTATCGATGATCTTCGTAACCGATAAGAAAATCCATCTATCTTTCTTCCCAAAGCC
The DNA here is from genome assembly GCA_021605075.1 of Caerostris darwini. Taxonomy (NCBI): domain Eukaryota; kingdom Metazoa; phylum Arthropoda; class Arachnida; order Araneae; family Araneidae; genus Caerostris; species Caerostris darwini. The sequence goes on from BPLQ01003062.1 coordinate 82,584, forward strand.
AAACTTTTCTGCCCCGTTTCCAAGAACACTTGCATTCCTGGTAGAGGCAAGCAGATTATTTAAGATATAAAACTTGTACTTATCTATTTTGTTTGGCTATTCTGTGCGGAAATGGTCTCCTACAAATCCCGGTAATTCCAAGGCGATAAAAGGAAAAGATATCCACAACAAGAATTAAAGTCTTCGAATAGTAAAGCTTTCTGTAGGGCTAAATGGCCTTGCTCTTACAAAGGCGGAACCGATCCAATTAAAGATGAATTCTCCGAGCATCTTGCTACGAGAAGCTATACTTTATTGTTAGTGGCCTGGTTTTTTTTTTCTGTTTCTTTTACCCTCGAGAGTGGCAAGAGTGTTGTTTAAATGTGTTAGACGTAGATTTATATTCCGTAGAATTGCCTTTGATAATACTTGAAAGGAAAGAATTCCAATAAACCTATTGGTATTTTATACAACAATTTAGGTTTGATCCTGAATGGTTTTTTTTCAAATAGTTTAGATTTAGTTCTGATTCGTGTTGCTTGGAATTGTTTATAATTACACTTGTGTATTTTAGGAAATGGTTTATATTTAGACCTGATTAATATTTCATAGAATGGTTTATATTTTGACCTGATTGGTATTTAATTAAATTTTTTATTTTTAGACCTGAATGATATTTCAGGATATAGCTATATTTAGACCTGACGGATATTTCATGGGATAATTTATATTTAGACATGGATGTCCTTTCCTGGAATGGTTTATTTTGAAATTTGATAGGTATTTCATGAAATGGCTTTATTAATATTTTTAAAGTGATGTAGACTTTTTTAAGTATTATTAAAATGTGTATTTCATTCTATTATTACATCATTTTTATGCATCGTATTAATAATGTGTCCAATTACATATGAAAATACATACAAATAAATGATTCATTGCTTTTCAATATGAAACGCTTGGAAAGAATATTCATATTGAAAATTCGTTTCATTGAAATATTCGTTTTAACGTGAATACCAATTATTAATTACTCTAAAAAAAATAGCTATATTTAGATCTGATCGATATTTCACGGAATTGTTTATATTTAGACCTGAATGGTATTTCATGAATGGGTTTATATTTAAGTCTAACTGGTATTTAATGAAACGGTTTAATTTATATTTTAATATAGATGCGGATATGGTATAATTAATTTTAGAAAAAAATAAACGTAATTAAATTGTTTAATTCAATTCATTATAAACATTAGAAATAGTTACTTCTTATCTAAACTTAAGATTTATTCGTTCAAATAGTTATAAAGTTTATCGATGCTCTTCGTAGGCGATATGAAAATCCATCTATCCTTCTTCCTAAAGCGAAACTTTTCTGCCGTGTTTCCAAGAACACTTGCTTTCCTGGTAGAGGCAAACTGATTATTTAAGAAATAAAACTTGTACTTATCTATTTTGTTTGGTATTCTGTGCGGAAATGGTCTCCTACAAATCCCTGTAATTCCGAGGCAATAAAAGGAAAAGATATCCACAACAAGAGTTAAAGTCTTCGAATAGTAAAGCTTTCTGTAGGCCTAAATGGCCTCTCTCTTACAAAGGCGGAACCCATCTAATTAAAGATGAATTCTCCGAGCATCTTGCTACGAGAAGCTATACTTTATTGTTAGTGGCCTGGGTTTTTTTCTGTTTCTTTTGCCCGCGAGTGGCAAGATTGTTGTTTAAATGTGTTAGACTTAGATTTATATTCCGTAGAATTGCCTTTGATGATATTTGGAAGGAAAGGATTCCAATAAACCTATTGGTATATTACAAAATAATTTAGGTTTAGTCCTGAATGATTTTTCTTGAAATTGTTTAGATTTAGATCTGATTAGTATCTAATGAAATAGTTTAGATTTAGATCTGATTAGTATTTGATGAAATAGTTTAGATTTAGATCTGGTGGTATTTAATGAAATAGTTTAAATTTAGATCTTGTTGGTATTTAATGAAGTAGTTTAGGTTTAGATCCGAGTGGTATTTAATGAAATAGTTTAGAGATTTCATAATTATTTAATGAAATAATTTATATTTAGATCTGATTGATATTGTAAGAAATAATTTAGATTCAGATCTGAATGGTATCTAATGAAATATCTTCGATTTCGATCTGATTGGTGTCTCCTGAAATTGTTTACAATTATATTATTGGCATTTTAGGAAATGGTTTATATTTAGACTTGATTAGCATTTCGTGGAATTTTTTAAAAATGTGAATCTGATTTCATGGAATGGTTTATTTGTAGACCTAATTGTTATTTCATGGAATGGTTTATATTTAGCCCTGAATGATATTTAATGAAGTGGTTTATATTTAGAAATGAATTATATTTCAGGATATGGCTATATTTAGACCTGAATGGCATTTCATGGATTCGTTTATATTTTAAATTGATAGGTAATTCATGAAATGGTTTATTTTATATATTAAAAAAGATGCATACTTTACTAAATATTATAAAAATGTAGTATCTTTTATTTTTATGCATTGTATTAAAACTGTACCTAGTTAATTATTTTTAGAATAAAATAAATTTAATTAAATTTTTTAGTTCAATTCATTATAAATGCTAGAAATAGTTCTTATCTAAACTTAAGATTTATTCCTTCAAAGAGTTATAAAGTTTATCGATGTTCTTCGTAACCGATAAGAAAATCCATCTATCTTTCTTCTTTAAGCCAAGCTTTTCTGCCTTGTTTCCACGAACACTTGCATTCCTGGTACAGGCAAACTGATTATTTAAGATATAAAACTTGTACTTATCTATTTTGTTTGGCTATTCTGTGCGGAAATGGTCTCCTACAAATCCCTGTAATTCCAAGGCGATAAAAGGAAAAGATATCCACAACAAGAATTAAAGTCTTCGAATAGTAAAGCTTTCTGTAGGGCTAAATGGCCTCGCTCTTACAAAGGCGGAACCCATCCAATTAAAGATGAATTCTCCGAGCATCTTGCTACGAGAAGCTATACTTTATTGTTAGTGGCCTGGGTTTTTTTTCTGTTTCTTTTACCCGCGAGAGTGGCAAGATTGTTGTTTAAATGTGTTCGACGTAGATTTATATTCCGTAGAATTGTCTTTTATGATACTTGGAAGGAAAGAATTCCTATAAACCTATTGGTATTTTATAAAATAATTTAGGTTCAGCCCAGAATGGTTTTTCTTGAAATAAATTTTATTTTGATCTGATTAGTGTTTTCTGAAATTGTTTATAATTATACTTGTATTTTAGGAAATCGTTTATATTTAGACCTGAATGATATTTCATGGTTATATTTAGACCTGATTGGTATTTCATGGAATGGTTTATATTTAGAACTGACTGGTATTTCATGGGTTTATATTTAGAACTGATTGGTATTTAATGGGTTTATATTTAGATCTGATTGGTATTTCAGGGAATTTTTATATTTAGACTTAATTTGTAATTCATGAGTGTATGTTAAGATCTGATTGGTATTTCATGGAATGGTTTATATTTAGAGCTGCATGATATTTCATGAAATTGCTATATTTAGAATTGAATGATATTATATGATATGTCTTCATTTAGATCTGATCGATATTTCCCGCAATAGCTTATATTTAAACATGAATATTATATTATGGAATGGTTTACATTTTTACCTAATTGGTATTTCATGAAATGATTTAATTTATATCTTAAAAGTGACGCTGACTTTACTAAATATTATTAGAAGGGGAATTTCAATCTAATGTTATATGATTTATTTTTATCCATTTTACTAATAATGTATCCAATTACATACAAATGAAACCAACCCCATACAAATAAAGGATCTATTGATTTTCAATATAAAATGCTCAGAAAGAGTATTCTTGTGAGTATTCTCTGAAAGTTTGTGCCTGCAAAACATACAGCAGTGAAAAGGAGTTATGCGAACTTGCTTTTCTTTAATCTCAATTACATTCAATTGAATGTATAGTATCAACTAAATATATAGTATATTAACAGTATCAATAAATGTATGATATGTATTATTTATAAATGTATTTACTGTACTATAAATAATACATTTATATACACTATTTATAAACATATTATTTATACTACATACTACTACTTTCTATAATCCAGTACATTCGGGACCGCAACCGTGCCGGATTAGTGATTTTGCAGGATCATTGAGTGTCAATATAGTTTTAACGGGAATACCAATTATAAAGCATTCTAGAAAAATATCTAAACGACAGAGACGTACACATATTTAATGTGTTTATTCTACTCATATACTGAACCTGTGTAGACAATATAAATATCCGACTTAATATTTCGTCATACTAGCAAATACAATAATTTCACATTGAACATTAATTTAATTTTTTCTTGTAATTAATAAAACCATAGTTGTGACATTTTGCACTGCAGGACACTGAGGATTAGTCACAACAACAATAAGTTGTGACAAACTTCTGGATGGCAAGAAAAATATTCTTGAATCTGATTTATTGTTAAAAAAGAGATTTTGATGTTTTTATTTTCTGTGGTTCGAGTCCTTTCAAAAACGTATTATGAATTAAACTCAAAATTAACAATTCTGCAGATGTATGAGTTTCACACTGTACTAAAGTGATAGTTGGCTACGATAAATACAGGGTGAAAATGCGACCAGCACTGTGGCTTCACCTGACAGGAAAGGTAATAAACAACTGAAATCCCAAGACAAAAATCTGAATGCGAACGTCTAAATAGGTGCTGATTTATAGAATGTGCCAAACCAACGCATGTCGAATTAAAAAGATGTTACTGCATTTTTAAATTGTGCTTCAATGGCGTAAATAAATCGATATTAAGTTGTGGATACATTTAAAAGCAGTGACAGCTTTCCGATTAAAATACATAATAGATACAACACTTATCCATAGTTTTACTAAATCGATGCGAAGATTTAAATAATGTTCAAAGTGCAATTGCCGTCATAGCAGGTAAAATGTATTGAAGAAAACAATTTGTTGATTATCTCATTTGTGAATCCACTTGACTCACAATGAACAGGCAAGCCTCAAGCGTTTTGTTGTTAGGATTAAGTTGAGCAGATCTCATCAAAATGCACCAGCTTGTTTAAGATATTTTAATGAGTCATGGATTTGATCCAGCCTGGGGCGAATCAAGTACAACTAAAACAATGAAAAGCAACAGTAACAATGAATCTGTATTTTCCAATCATAATACTAATAAGTGAAGAGTAGTAAAACTGAAGGCGGAATAAATTTATATTCCATTGTTTTCGTATGTTCGTCAATGCCTCAATTATGTAGGTTGAATTTTAAGTTATATTCCAGAGTAACATTTCTCAAATAGCTAATCATTAACGGACCAAAATATTTCTATAAGTCACGATATAACATAAAGAAAACAAATATAATATTTTCTGGGAAGGTTAACGAAGCCAAATGTGCTTAGTCTTCGCATACCAGGATCAGGCTATGTATGTCTACAATTCATCGTTCTTTATTACTTCGATAGGTGGATTTAGGAATTACGACAAGTTAGGAGTGTTACAACACAATTGTTTCAAAAATTATATTGCTACACATGTATTGAAGCAATTGTATTGTTACACTTGTATTGTAACAATGTTACAATAATATAATTTGATACAATAGAGTTACAATTTCCATTTTTCTTTTATATTTGTGTTAGATATATCTTCAAAATTTATTATTTTTCAAATTTTTATTTTAGTGATTTATTATTTTTTCTCGAATATAAATTAGCAATTATGAATCATATGGCTACAAACAGAGAATTAAAAAAATTGAAAGCCATCGTTTATTGCATAAAATAATTGTTTAAATAAAACACTTTTACATTTTCCGCTAATGTAAGTATTTATATAAAAGTGAATAATAACTTTATTATTCTTTTTAGTTAAGTGTGACATTTAAAAATTTGTTTACATTTTTTATCTCATTTTTAAATTGTTTGTCAACAAGACATCTATTACCTTATTACTTATGCTATTCTATTCTTTCTGAGATTGCTTTGCAATGTCATTATATTATATATGAGATTTACATTTGGTGACTTTAAGTAAAGGTTTTTTCCATTTTGTACTTTTAAAGGAATTCTCTGAATTTCTTGTGAATTTTGAGATATTTTCCAAGCTTAGTTTTCAGTATTGCTTTACTTACCAATGCAATTATATTATATAAATAATTGTGCCTAGTTAAATATTTTTACTATCTGCATGAATTATTTATATTTGTTTCTAAATCAGAGGTGTATAAATTTTCTGCTTATGGAATATGTAATTTTCCTATTTTGCACATATTAATATCATCCTGTGCTTTAGATTATTTTCATAAAAACGTTTATACAAAAAAAAAGTAATCACTACTTTCTGAAGGGTAATCAATCATCATCAGTAACTATTTATCTGATATTAATCATCAGTAGCTATTTATCATGACATATCATGACTTGTTGTGATATTATTGAAGCAAAGAAGATTCAGTAATTAGTGACTATCAATACTGTTTTTCTGTCTAACAAAATAGAAATTATGATGCATAAAAATAATTATTTTTATGTACATATTTATGACTGGAAAATACCAGAACTGATGCTTCAAATATAAAATCTATTCTTATTCATACTATTCAGTTTTAAAAATAACTATATTTGATATTACAGCTGTTGAATTTTTTTTGTTGGATAAATAAAAGTTCTTTAATTACAGGAGAACATTGTTTGTAATGCTATATTTTTTTTATGCAGACTTGTTTTATGGTTGAATTTTATATTATGTACTGGATGTTAAGTACTTACTGCTAGAATGATAACATTTGATAATCATTTTGATATTTTAGGAAAAAAAAAGATTTTTGTTCAAGAATAATTTTATTTTTGATCAATTTTTGAATATTTTCTTGCTTCATGACATGCTAAAGAAAAAATTAATGGAAAACAAATCAATTGTTACATAATTTAACTTCTTTATAAAAGGCTTCTGATCAATTAAATAATAGTTATTCACATTTGAAATGAATAATATAAATAAAAATTATAAATGCAATAATTGAGGTTAATTTCATAATTAAAATTAATTTTAATTAATGCAATTTCATGTCACATTTCCTTTCAAATTCAAAAGAAAGCAATTCCTTTTTTCTGACTAAAGTTATTCTTTTCATTACATGGTTGTCATACTTCTACTTATAATTTGTATATTATTTAAACTGATTGATTTAAATAATTGATTAACAGATTGATACAAAATACCATAAAATATTATTTTTGATCAAAAATTAACGCCCATTATGATATTACATATAAATTCAATCATGAGATTAAACGTAAGTAAGAGCGAATGATCTAAAACATGATTTTATGTTGATTTATATTTATATGTGTAGTGTGCAGGTTGGGCAACCAAATTGTAATTGTGTGATTGGATTGAGATACTTCAGGCAGAGGTTTCAGAAATCACAGCTGGTAACACAGCAAACATACAATTAGAGACATGCAATATTTAACGCATTTAATTATAGAGTGACGGAAGGATTAAAATTCTAAGCAGGAAACCCGATATTCAGCTACATGCTGGATGCACAAAATATACTTCCTCTCCTGGTGAGAATCTGTAGGCCAACTAATATACAGGGTTGCGTTAAAATATAATTCCTCTCAGGATGAGAGACTATAAACTACAAATTTCTCAGCAGGAGCATATATTGAGCTGGACTTCTTCTCCGGTGAGAATCTGGAAGCCTACTGAACTATTCTCTCGAACTCCACAGGGGCGCTCTTGTCAGTGTGTAGGAGAAAGCAGGATTACATATAAAAATTATAACGAGAAAAGATAGATAAATTTTCAGTAAATGATGAAATATACCTCAGCTGATAATTTAAGTGTTTGAGTATTTTTGTTAATTTTACTGAACATATATTATTTACTATTTCAATGTTCAACAACAACAACTAAATTGCATTAATAATTTTATATTGTTTACTTATTTATATTGTGCTATATTTAAAATTCATCCGACATTATTGAAACAGAAATTGCAATATTATATCGTTTTAAGATTGATATCAATTATATTACAATGTTTCTCCTCATTTTTTTATCAATTTTATTGGTGCACTGAAGTATTATTAAACTAAAGTAGACGATTTAATTTGGTCTTATATGCTTTTATCCTACATAATCTTCAGATGTATTCTATTGTGAGGTTCTTCTGCCATGATTATGTATATATTAAAATTTAAAAAATTGTAAGATGTTTCTATTTTTATTAATAATTTTAAAAATTATCAACATCTCCTAGACGGACAAAAAAGCATGTAATATATAACACAAACTTTGTGAAGTTTTATTTCAATTAAGAAAATATTTCTCTATTTAAATATCAATAATGGTATATTTTTTGATTCTGATCGTATACATTAACGTGTAATAAATCTTTTGCATTTGCGTATTACAAAGCACTGATAATCATAATTCTGATCCTTATCATAATATTCATTATCATGAGATTAGAAACAGATAAGTCATCAGAATTTTATATTGGAGTCCATTGATTAATAATTTGTATTGTTTGCTACTTTTGCATAGCGGACACATTTTCCAGACTACGCACAAATCGTTGTTGGATATTAGAAATTTGAATTGACGGACTTCATAATATAGGACATTCATAATTCTAGAAAATTAACAACATCTGCTGTTGACTCTTTCTGTATCTTCCCAGGAGTTTAAAATTAAATGCATATTTAACAGGAACATTTTGAAATTTTATTTCAATTAAGGAAATATTTATTTAAATTTTTATAATGGTATTTTTTTAAATTCTGATCGTATATACAAACGTTGGCATCGTCAAATTACAAAGCAATGAAGTTTTATCAGAATTTCTACAATTAATTAGAACAGAATATGGACAGTTAAGTCATTACAATTTTATATTGGAGGATATTGATTATTAATTTTATTGTTTGCTATTTTTGCAAAACGAATACATTTTCCAGAATATGCACAAATCCTTATTGTACATTGGAATTTTGGATATTGGTGAACTTCATAATACAAAACATCCATAAATGTAGAATATTATCAACATCTGCAGATGACTCTTTCTATATCTTCCTACGTAGTCTAAAATGAATATATATATATATATAATAGGAACCCTTTGAAGTTTTATTTCATTTAAGAAAATCTACTTAAATGTTAATAATTGTATTTTTTTAATTCTGATCGTATACATTAACGTGTAATAACTCTTTTGCATCTACAAATTACAAACCACTGATAATCAGAATAATAATAATTATCATAATGTTCATTATCATGATAATCATAATTTCAACAATTAATTAGAATAGATTAGGAACAGTGAGTAGTCAGTATTTTATATTGAAGGCCACTGATTACTAATTTGTATTGTTTGCTATTTTTGCATAGCGAATACATTTTCCAGATTGGCACAAATCATTGTTGGATATTAGAAATTTGGATTTTTGCCGAACTTCATAATACAAAATTGATCCGAAAACCAAATTTCGTCAAAAGGATTCTCTGGGAAAGAATCCTTTGGTTAAATAAAGGGCTTAAAAGAGAAGGGACAGAAAAAGAACAAAAACTGGACCATTTTTTTTTTTGTCTTGTTCGTCGAAAAAGCACGGGAAACTAAATCCAGTAAGTGCGTAATAGCTATTGTGTGTGGTTAACCCAAAGCTGTTTAGCAGCAGATTCTTTTTATTTCCTTTTTCTGAGATAAAAGACTGCACCTCTTATAAAAGGCCCCAGGGAAAAAAAGGCAGATCTAAAAAAAAAAAAAAAAAAACATGTGATGAAGAAGAAGCAGTTTTGGATCGATTAATTTTAGTTAAATAGTTTTCACGTGGTTTTCTAAAAGGTAATTTTGTTAAAATTCATTAAGTGAATTTGCTAGTTAAGTAAAAGCTTTTTTATTTCTTTTTAAATATTATGCAAATTGATATTATACGAATTAGATTTTAGGTAATAAAATCTTATGCATATTTGTGTTAAAAAAAGAACTACTTAAATTTTAAAAAAATCCTATCAATTTAATTGATAAATGGCATTAGAGAATATTCTAATTATATTGAATTTTCCGCTATTTAATTTCTGATGATTTTGATTAGGAATTTTAAAAAATGATAAATAACGTCAATTTTTTAAAAAAAAATTAATGTGGGAAAATTAATTAATTTTAAAAATATATACTTCTTTATTCCTTTAAAAAATCGACAATTTCCTTATGGGTTTTTAAACACGAATTTTAATTTTTGTCAAAATTTAGATTATCTGTGTTGTAAAAAATAGTCCCGGCGGTGCCATGGATGTTTGTAGTGGTTCAGAATCCACTTTAAACCGTAGGTCCTGGTCTAATATAATCGTAGAGCGTTGTCGTAAGTTTTAGTCAGTCTTCAGCCCCATGGTTCCTCGTTAAAGTGAAGCTGCATGGAAGCGCTTAGTCATGGATCAGTCGCATGTGACGTGGTATATTGGACCTGATGTAGGCTTTCCAGCACCAGGGGGATTAGAAACAACATTGTAAAAAATATAGCTCTATACTATAGAATGTATGCATGTATTTATTATAATCACAAATATTTCTTCTATCATATAAAAGAAGTCTTCATTTCAAAATATTAAAAAAGAATTCATTATGGTCTTTTAAACACACATCTGGGACCTGAATGGCCGAGTGTCTAGCGCTCTGGCGCTCGGTGCCACAGGTTTCGGGTTCGAATCCCGGCGGTGCCATGGATGTTTGTAGTGGTTCGGAATCCACTTTAAGCCGTAGGTCCCGGTCTTCTATGACTGTAAGAGCGTCACGGAGCAAAAGTCAGGCTTCTACCTACGGGTGCTCCATCACAACAGAAGCTGCTTCCTTCCCCTTCAATCATGAGTCCATATGGGCTCGTGGGCTTGGCCAGCCAAGTGGGATAAGAAACAACAACAACAACAACAAACACACATCTTAATTATATTTTCTCAGAATTTAAATTATGTTGCAGCAAACTAAAGTTTCACTAATGTAAAAAAATATAACTCTTTATGATACAATGTATGTATGTAATTATTATACTACCCATTTTTCATCAAAATTATTTATGAAGCTGCAACAAAGTTCACATAAATCACAAATATTTATTTTATGATATAAAGAAGTCTTAAGTTAAAATATTAAAAAAATTATCTTTTTTTATATATAAATATTAATTACGTTTTGCCAGAATTTAAATTATGCTACAGAAAATTAAATGTTTCACTATTATAAAAAAATATTGTACTGTATTACACAATGCATGCATGTAGTTTTTATACAACCCATATTTCATTAAAATTATTTATGAAGCTGAAACAAAGTTCATGTAAATCACAAATATTTATTTTACCATATAAAAGATGTTTTAGTTTCAAAATATTTTTAAAAATTTCATTATGGCTTCTTCAGACACAAATCTTAATTACATTTAGTCAGAATTTAAATTTTGTTTTAGCAAATTAAAGTTGTTTACTATTGTAAAAATATAACTCTACATTATGTGCATGTAACTATTATACTTTCAATTTTTCTTTAAAATTATTTATGAAGCTGAAAAAAGTGCGGTAGTGAAAGAAGCTCTATAAAAGTGGTTTCAATTTCAAAATATTTTTTAAAAAATCATCAAGTTTTTTTAAACACAAATCTTAATTGCATTTTGTCAGAATTCAAATTATGTTGCAGCAAATTAAAGGTTTCACTATTGTAAAAAATATAGCTCTATAACATACAATGTATGCATGTAATTATTTGCATGTATGTATTTTAAAAAATCGTATCAATTTAATTGATAAATGGCATTACAGAATATTCTTATTATATTGAATTTTCCGCTATTTAATTTCTGATGATTTTGATTAGAATTTTAAAAATGATAAATAACGTCCATTTAAAAAAAAATTATTGCGGAAAAATTAATCAATTTTAAAAGCATATACGACAATTTCCTTGTGGGTTTTTAAACACAAATTTTAATTTTTGTCAGAATTTAGATTATGCTGTATTGTAACCATTTTTTATTAAACTTATTTATGAAGCTGAAACGAAATTCACATAAATCACAAATATTTATTTTGCCATATAAAAGAGGTTTTAATTTCGAAATATTTTTTAAAATTCCTTATGGTTATTATTATTTTGTGCTTTTTAAAACACAAATCTTAATTACATTTTGACAGAATTTAAATTATATTACAACAAATTAAAAATTTTACTAATGTAAAAATATATCTATTTTATACAATGTATGTATGTAATTATTAAACTATAATTTTTCACTCAAATTATTTATGAAGCTGAAACAAAATTCACATAAATCACAAATATTTATTTTACCACATAAAAGAGGTTTTAATTTC
>BPLQ01003062.1:100000-156658 GCA_021605075.1 Caerostris darwini
GCATTTAAATATGCCACAAAATATACATTATTTTATATATAGTTTAATTCAGTTTCTATAATTTAAATTAATAAATAGTGTTACGTTAATAAAAAAATTAATAGTTTAAGTCGTTGTATTATTTTTGATTTAGGTTAGTACTATATGTAATATACTGTATATGCCAGTATATGATATTACTGTAATTAAAAAGTATGCATAATATTCTGTTGCCAAAAATTTTTTTTTTTAAAAGTCTTCAATTATTTTTTCTAAGAATGCATTATTTTTAAAAGATATTTAATTTTTTATACTATGTATATTTTTCCATTTTAAAATAATAACAAGAAAATATTTGTATTATTTTATTAATTATAAAATCTTTGTAAGGATAAATCTATTTTTACCTTACCTTTTACCTTTGACCACAGGCTTCATGTTTGAATCCTGACGGTGGCATAAATGTTTGTTAGTGGTTTGAAATCCACGTTAAACTCTAGGTCCCGGTTTACTTAGCCCAAAGTAAGGAAAAAAAATTACCTTTAGAGTGATAAACCAAAACAAAAAACCTCGGATTACAAGATTTAGTTAAAAATAAAATATTCAATTAAATGTTAACTTTATTGGAGTTCCGCCATGTCAATTGAATAAAATAAAGGTACGAATATGATATAAATTTAAAACTCTTATGATTTTTAAAATTTCAAAAATATCCTTTTTTAATTTGTAAAGATAAAAGAAATATCTAGAAAAAAAATAACATAATAAAAATGACTAAAATGCACAGATTTGTAAAAAAAATTAATTTTCTAAATTTATAGATTAAATTGAATCTTTTCACAATAATATTTTTTGTTAAAATGGTCATGAATCACAATAAAATTTATATTATTGAACGCCATAATTTTTGTTAGTTTACGAATATTGTTATACATATTACGAATATTGTTATGAATACTGTTACATATGTTACGAATATTGTTATATATATATATTACGAATATTGTTATGAATGTTATATATATATATTACGAATATTGTTATGAATGCTATATATATATTACACATATTGTTATGAATGTTATATATATATTACGAATATTGTTAACGATTTTTGTTAAAAGATATAGAATTTCTAATAGTGGTCAAAGCTGGATAAATTTTGTTTAAAAAAAAATTCTCATAGAATTATTCCATTAAACCAAAACAAAACAAAATGAGTCATGTTTTTTTATTGAAATATATTCTTTACAAAATATAACACTATGTTTTTATCTCTTTGCCGACAATTTTTCTCCACTATATTTAGAACTCCAGATCACAAAACTTCTTAAACTATCAAGAACATTCTAAGATATCGGAAACCTCGTGAATAACACCATGCTTTGAAACGTAAAATATCATGTTTATGCGCGTCACGATAAAAGTTTTACAACCAGAAGGCAAAAAAAAAAGTTTTTTTTTTTTTACTTTTTATTCAGTAGTGCGTGGCAACGGTTTGGAGCTTGGAGCATTGATTTTATCGAAGATAGAGTTATCAAAGGATGTTTCCAATACCCAAACGAAGTTTAATATTTTTATAAAATCAAAGTTTGAAGCAGTTTTGTTTTGTGTGCATAATTCATTATGATTCTGTTCATGCAGTATGAAATTGTGTTAAGAGCATTGGATTTATTTATGAGCATTTTTTTCCAATTGGATTTTATTTTTGGTTTTGTTTCGGAATTTGTAGAGATGTTTTTGTTATTGTCGAAAGAAAATAAATATGTTTCAAGACTTAAAAATGTACAAGAAAAGTATTTTTAAACATATAAGAATATAAATATATCGTAAATGCTAGAATTAAAATCAAATTTGTGTTAAATCAAATATCTTATATTATATTAAGAATTATTTTATTTTCTTACAAAAATGCAAGTTGCTATTACAACAAATAAGAAGCTTCAAAAAAAATAAAGAAAGTATTTATTTTTGCGTGTATCTAAATCTATAAAATAAAATATGACAAATGAAATTTACAAAAGTAAAAAATAAAATTGGCAAAAATGATAAAACTGACAAAAGCAAATATAATAATAAAAATATGATATTTTTTTTATTTAAAAATTATTCATGAAAAAATTATATATTTTAATTGTTAGCCCTCACTCTTATATAATCATTGCGTATTTGAAAATTTTCTCTTTTCATTTCAAAGATATGTTTAATTTTGTTAGAGAAAAATGAACCCCATTAAACATACAGAAATGTAAGTTAATGCATTTTCAAAAATATTTTATTAATTTTGTAACAAGGAAGTATCTTATAATTACTACATAAACGGAAAGTTGAAGCAAATTAAAATTTTTTTGTTTACAAATAAAATTGCAATTTTTTTTTTTATATGGAAAACATTTTTTTTTTCAAAAATGCAATATTAGTACTATATTTAATGTCATACATTTCCATCAATCCAAAAATGCATAGTTGAAGTATTGCTAATGAAAATAACAAGACTTTGCTGTCGATTGCAGACCATTTCAACATAAAATCATTTGACACAAGCATAGAAAATATGTAGTAGATTCAGAGTTAACCAGAGTGCATCAATGGAGGTTGACTACACTGTACCTATTGTACTATTGCAGTTTTGAACAAATAATTCCACAAATGGTATCTGGATGGTCTGCAAGCTCCTCCTTTCTTCTTTAATGGCGAAGGGAGGGCATTCAATCTTACAGATTTTAAACTTCATTTCCCGAGATAGACAGATGAATTCTTTGCTTTTGAATTCCAATAGTTAGGAATTTCAATGCGCTGTCAATCAGGCCGTTTTAACTCAATTCTTAACATATAAGAAATAATCATTTGCAACTCATGAATTTTTGTAATTAAATCATATTTTTTTTTAATGAAAAATAAAAAAAAAAAAATTAATGATTTTTTTAAATGAAAAAAAATGTATAATAGTACGACCTAATTACTAAAATTTAGTCGTAAAAAAAGAATTTTTAACTTCGAATATTGAATGTATTAACTTTTTAACTAAATATATGGACAGAAATTTAATATACATTTTCAAAAATGTAAAACAAATGGATAACTATGATTCTAATTTTTTAATAAAATACTAAAGGATATCATGATTTATCATTCATATTTTGTAATATTTTAAAATTTAAATTTTTATTTCGGTATAAGTATTTCAATAAAATTATTTTTAAGAGATTTTAAAAATATATTTTTAAATTTATTAAATATATATTTTTATAAAATATAAAGCTTAAAAATTAATATTTCATTTTTAAAAATAATATTTTGTTTTTTAATAATATTTTATAACAAAATTTAATATTTTTTTAATTAAATGATATAAATATTTATTAATTAATATTATAATTTCAAATATTAATAATTCAGTTTATAATAATATTAATTTTAATAATATTTTATTTTTTTAATAAAAGCATTCTTATTTTTTAATATTTTTAATAAATACTGTTTTATACTTTTAAAACAGATTTTTAAATTAAATTAATTTTTTTTTTAACATTGGTAGGCCTCGTGTTCCACTTATGTATTTATTCTGCGAACAACACAACCAGACAGATAGTGAAAAGAGAGGACATTGCCTAACAGAAGGACTTTTAAAGGTAAGGGACTTTTAATCCTGCATTTACGTGTCCTATGGTCGCTAAAGTTATTTTCCATGACGACATTCTTTAATGTCTATGGTATTTAATTTTTATCATAGTTAATATTAAGAAGGCAAAAGGTTTAAAGAATCAAATGCTTAATATTAATGGTGACCTTATTAAATATACGTTCAATACAGAATTTTTCTAAAACAGATTATAAGCCCAATGACAATTAATCTATAATTTTAACTATCAGGAGCAGCTGCTGTTATTTTCAAATGTTGGGTTCATTGACTTGACGACATTCGTAACTAGAATCCTATATACAACATATTCATCCTCCCCATGAAACACTCATGTAAATTGTTATAATTTGATATATTCCTCTTCGCATTGGCTATTCTCACTTTGAAATGATAACTTCTTGGAAAACATCTGAATGTGTTCCACCTATTGACCACATTTCCGGGTATAAAGTAATGATGCTCTTTCCACTAATGACACGGAAGTTTTCAGTTTGGCTTCGCTTATCAAGTTTCGAACAAAGCATCCATATCCATAGTTCAGAAACCCAACTTTTATTCACCAAAAGCTGTTCCACTTAGTTAAAAACTAAAAATGTTAAGTGAATAAATTTAACTGGCGAAAACTGAGACGTTAAATTGAATTGCTTTCAATGTAGGTCATTGGTTGACGGGCACTTAAATGAAATATTAAGCATATATTTCTTGCCTAACAAATAAGTTTATGTTTAACGTTACTTAGTAGTAGACGAAACTTTTACCACCTCGATGTCTCCAACAGTAACCACCAAGGGTAGAGCAAGACATCAGTATTAACTCGGTTATCCATTCACAATTAGATTCATATATACAGCAGAATCACTATTCTCCAGAAAACCCTCATGTAAATTGTTACAATTTGCTATATTCCCCCTACATTGTCTCTCCTCAATTAACAATGATAATTTCTTCAGAAACATCTGAATAAATTCCACCTACTCGATCACATTCAAAGAAATTTCCTGGATATAAATTGATGATGCTCTCTCCACTAATGATACGGAAGTTTTCAGTTTGGCTTCGTTTGTCAAGTTTCTTCAGAAACACTGAAGGAAGCCTCCACACATTGAAAGAAAGTTCTGGGTAGAATGATGCTCAACTTGTTATTCACCAATGTTATTCACCAAAAGGCTGTTTCTTTTGTGGTAGAAACTAAAAATATTAAGTGGATCAATTTAACTGAAGCGTTAAATTGAATTGCTTATAATATAGTTCATTGGTCTACAGGGCACTGAAATGAAATATTAAGCAGATATTTCTTGCCTAACAAATAAGATTATGTTTAACGTTTACTTAGTAGTAGACGAAACTTTTACCACCTCGATGCCTCCAACAATAACAGCCAAGGGTAGAACAAGACATCAGTATTAACTCGGTTATCCATCAAGCAGCAGACTTGGTTTTTTTCTGGACTAAAAGAAACCAACACATCCAGGAAAGTGTACCAGGGACGAAACCTACTTTGGACATCGATAATACTTTTCTCTATAAGTACAGATGTTCCCCCAGTCATTAGGACAAAAGGGATTCTTCCCCTTTTTAGAAAGCAGACATTTGGCCATCTGCCAAAGGGATGCTGAGATCTGTCCAAACAGGAATAGATGCAAGGGCTTCTGGAGGGGATGGCCAGGGAGCGGGGGTGGTGATTCCGGCGCCACGAATCCGGGGTCAACCCCATTTCCTTCTTTTCTCTCTTTTAGAACTTGCCTTTAAATACAAAATATCCAAAGGCTCTTTATGACAGGACCACCCCCCATACTTAAAAAAATATTTGAGAATCGCAAATGGGGATGGACTTTTTTTAGTAGTGGGTGGATGTTGAAATGTATTAAAATAGACTGTGATTTTTTTTTTCGTTGATGTTTATTGATTCTAATTAATTTGCTTTATTTGCTACTGCAATATTAAGGAAAAAAACATTTTGAACATTAAATGACTGGTTAAAATTTTAGAAACTAATTTCCCTTTTTTTTCTGTTTTACTGGCTCGAAATTAAATAGATATAGTTTAAATTGTATAATGGGAAATGTAAATTAAATGAGTATCTTTAAATAAAAATTACTTTGATACGATGCCCAGTAAGTAAATTATTGTAATAAAGTGAGTGGGACTTAAAATCGATTGAATATTTTTCATTTGCATTATTTTTTAACATTAAACTTCGATTTATTTTTTATTGTTTTTGAAATAAATACTCGTTGAGATAAACGAATACTATAATAAGGCTTATTTCTAGAACAGTAAAAATATTAGATTTAATACCGGTAAAAAATTCAACGTCATAAATATTAAACTTCATTACTTAAAAGTAAATATTTTTCATGATTTTTTTCATTTACATTAGAAAACCTTAATTAGTTGCAGACTAAAGTATCCTAAATTCTATATTTATCTAACAAAAATTAGAATGAAGAAATATTTCTTAAAATTGTTGGAAAAAATATTAATGTTTATTTTTTCATATATATTTTACGGATATTTTATTATATTTTTCATATCATTAAAGTAATCAAAAGTATCTTTCATTAATATAGATATGGTTGTGATTTTTTGTTACTGTGATCAGGTGAGATAAATCATAACATTGCAAAAATCGTAATAATCGAAACATTTTAAAAAATCGTAATAATCACAGCATTATAATAAAATGACATAATTTAACTTTGGTAGTTAGTACTACCGCTAAATACAAGAGTTAATAATTTGTTTGTATAAATAAATTCTAGTCTATATAAATAACCTGCCAGCTATTCATATTTAGTTTTCAATTGGTGTGTTAGTCTACAGTTATAATCATTAATACGGAATAACATTTCACTCCTACATTAGGAATGCTCCAGTCTCACACACATTGAACTCTTTCCTCAGCCAATTAGATAGATATATATTTTAAAAAATCAGTAACTTTGCTCTTGAAATAATTTTATGTACTTCAAGCATTTTTGACTTGCATATCATAATGAGAATATAATTTCCTTTTTTTTTTTTCCTTTATATACCATCCACCAAATCATTGCAAAAAGCAAGAGAAAACATCTAAAAAAAATCCAACCACCCCCATTTGGATGTCTTTCAATTTACTCCGTGGCCACATTGATATACCGTTTCTTTCATAATGAAAAAGCGTTTTCTTCCAACATTTTCAGAAGAAGAAGAAAAAAGGGGGTGGGGTCAAAGTCTACACGTGCCACAAAAACCGGGTTTCAATCGCATCATCCCCCTTTTCTTCCAACAATCGATGTGACGTCAAGAAAGAGCAACCACGGTGAATGCGTCCACAGATATAACCATGGAGGGGTGATGAAAAGAGGAAGCGGGAAAAATTGATGAAGAGCAAGAACAAAAAAATGAGAAAAGGATCGTTGTGTGCAAGAAGAAGAATGGGAGAGGGGATGGGGAGGGATGGAACACAAAATTCAATCGATCCATTAGTGGTGCTTACTTTGAGATACGCTTAAATTAAGTTCCAGCCTATTAAGCATTTTTTGGATTCAGTGTGTGTTTTGCTGTTGCTGTTTTTAAAGAGTTATGTGTTAGGGAAATGTGTTTTGGTAGATTCTGCCAGGGTGCCGAAAGGGATATGTTGTAATTGCTTGGGGATTATTAACATGCAAGAGGTTTCGATATAATTCTTATATTTAATCTGTTTTTTTACCGATTAAAATTTGAGATTTTAAGAATATTTTGTACAAATTGTTTTTGCATGGTTAACATCTACAGTTATTTATACTAATATTCCAAAAACTTAAATATATTTTTTGCCATTTATTTTCACATTTTGAATGGGTAGTATCGAATTTTAAGTAGATTTCCTAATTTAATAGAAAATTTCTTTTGAATGATAATGTACATAGGTAACATCAATTGAAATTTTTCGTCAACAAGTTTTAGATCAGATTACGGTGTGATATTTTCTACTGACTACTTAAGTCCTTTCATAAAAAAAAATATTAAAAAAAAAAAAATCAACTATCTTTGCATTTTAAAATAGTTTTACATACTTCAAGCGTTTTTGACTTGCATATTATAACGAAAATATAATTTCCTTTTTTTTTTTCCTTCCTTTATATACCATCTACAAAATCATTGCATAAAGAAAGAGAAAGCATCTAAAAAAAAATCCAACCACCCCCATTTGGATGTCTTTCAATTTACTCCGTGGCCACATTGGTATACCTTTTTTTTATTTTCTAATGAAAAAGCGTTTTCTTCCGCCATTTTCAAAAGAAGAAAAAGGGGTGGGGTCAAAGTCTGCACGTGCCACAAAAACCGGGTTTGAATCGAATCATCCCCCCTTTTCTTCCAACAATCGATGTGACGTCAAGGAAAGAGCAACCACGGTAAATGCGTCCACAGATATAACCATGGAGGGGTGATGAAAAGAGGAAGCAGGAAAAATTGATGAAGAGCAAGAACAAAAAAATGAGAAAAGGATCGTTGTGTGCAAGAAGAAGAATGGGAGTGGGGAGGGATGGAACACAAAATTCAATCGATCCATTAGTAGTGCTTACTTTGAGATACGCTTAAATTAAGTTCCAGCCTATTAAGCATTTTTTTGGATTCAGTGTGTTTTGCTGTTGCTGTTTTTAAAGAGTTATGGGTTAGGGAAATGTGTTTTGATAGATTCTGCCAGAGTGCCGAAAGGGATATTCAGTAATTGCTTGGGGATGATTAACATGCAAAAGATTTCGATGTAATTCTTATTTTTAATCCGTTTTTTCTGCCAGTTAAAATTTAAAGTTTTTTTTGAATAGATTGTGTATTTTTTTTTTTGCATGGGTGATATCTACAGCGATTTGATTCCAACGTACCAAAATATTTTTTGAAATATATTTTCTCATTTTGAAAGGATAGTATCCAATTTTAAATGAATCTCCAAAATTAATAGAAACCTTCTTTTGCATGTTAATATATATAAGCCAAATCAATTGAAAAATGTTCAGCTTGAGATTTTAGCAACTTTCAGTAGTTGAACTATAAAATTTTATTAATTTCCAAAACGTAAAAACCTATAATGCGATCATTTATTAATATTCGAAATAGATTGTTTTTCAACAGATGAATCATTTGCAAAAAAAAATTATCCTTGAAAATAGCTAAATTAGAGAAATATTTCCTGTATAGGTTTTTTTAAAAAAAATTTTTTTACAAACTCTTCGTTCTTGAAAATAGCAAAATTAGAGGATTATTTCATGAATAGGTTTTTTTTTTTTTTAAATTTTTTTTACAAATTATTCTTTTTCATTTATAAACAAAAAAAAAGCTATGTCTTCATTTTCATCTAATTTTAGTTTTTTAGTTTTTTCATCTAATTTTAGTTTTAGTTTTAGTTTTAGTAAAAATTTTTTGGTAAATAAGTAATATGCCACACACTTGACTTTAAAGAACATTCAATTTTGGCACATTTTGACACCAGTTTAGACAAGTTTGCAATTATTATGAGAATTTGGAGATATGAGAAAAATGGCGTTAATTTTCCAAAATTTTGTCAACGCTCAGAAAAGTTTTAATTAAACTGCACCCGAGTTCAATTTTCTAATTTACAAAGCCAAATTGTAATTTACAAATTGTGTTTCGTAAATTACATAAATTACAGTTCTATAAAATGTTTGAGAGAATGTAATTTTTTCACCATAGAAAGGAATCTGCAATTAAAGATAATTAGTTTTTTTAACAATTTTCCAATAAGATATACACACCACCTCGCTATGTCAATACTGTTTCTTCAAAGGGAGAATTATTGTAGTAATTAAATAGAATGTGATATAATATAAATTAAAATAAATTATACCATTCATTATTTTATATCACACAGTTCACAGTTTTAATGTATGAAATCTCATTAACATTTTGGCATAATCATAGTTGCATTTTTATTTATAAAGAAATTTATCTTAAGATTTATTATTTCAATGGAACTAACAATATTATTTGATGTGGCTTATGGTTGAATTGACTATGTGAAGCTTCAAATCGCTTAGGTGGGAATTATTGTCATTTTTCAGCTGAATTGATTGTTTTTATTAAAATTAAGGTGATTCAGTATCTAGAACACAGCTATCGAATGAATTCAGAATCCAGCTCGTGGTTAAACAGCTTCCGAATGAATTTATCATCCAGCTCGTGATTAAACAGCTGTCGAATGAATTCAGTATCCAACTCGTGGTTAAACAGCTACCGATTGAATTTAGTATCCAGCTCCTATTAAAACACTATCGAATGAATTCAACATCCAGATCGTGATTAAACAGCTGTCAAATGAGTTCAGTATTCAACTCGTGGTTAAACAGCTGTCGATTGAATTTAGTATCCAGCTCCTGGTAAAACACTATCGAATGAATTCAGCATCCAGCTCGTGATTAAACAGCTGAACTTAGCTTGAACTTATTGACTGAATTGATTGTTTTTATTAAAATTAAAGTGATTCAGTATCTAGAACACAGCTATCGAAGGAATTCAGCATCCAGCTAGTGGTTAAACAGCTGTCGAATGAGTTCAGTATCCAACTCGTGGATAAACAGCTGCCGATTGAATTTAGTATCCAGCTCCTGGTAAAACACTATCGAATGAATTCAGCATCCAGCTAGTGGTTAAAAAGCTGTCGAATGATTCCAGTATTCAACTCGTGGTTAAATAGCTGTCGATTGAATTCAGTATCCAGCATCCAAATTTAAAGATGCTTCCTAATCATCGCCAATCACAATACAAGTTATGATATTTAATGCAATTCGTGACAATTTCTTTTGGCATTTTCCTGTTCCATCTTTAATTTAATGAAACAATATTTTAGTCGGAATTTCATATAAATATTGTAGGATTTGAAGATGAATTTGAATAAAATATTTGATTTTTTTAATAAGAAAATAAGAAATAACAACGAATAAAACTTTAAATAAGTTCATTTAATAGACAAAGTTTGTTACATAGATGATGACGAAATAAACATGACACACGTGCCTTTCCCGTTTGGTGAAAAGGAACCAGTTCTACAAAACTTGAAATTCCAGCAATGTAAATAACCACGACATACATAGATTTCTTATACATTTTCAAACATTGTGCAGGATTTACATTCTGCTGAGACTATAATCAATATTTATACAACAAAATGAGCTACGTATAATTTAGCTTCATCCAAACCATCCATGTTTTTTTCCTATCGCTTTTTAACAAAAAAACATTTTGTGTTTTCATATACAAATTTCAGCATAATTAAAAATTTATTTAGTTTAAAATAGCAAAGATTTATGCACTCTCAAAAATAACTTGTCTTGAATCCAATATTATTAAACAAAAATAATTTTATGCATCTCTGCAATTATTGAAAATTTTTAATTTACATTTTTAACAAAAATATTGTAATGTAAATTGTTTTCATATTATATAATTCCTTTAACTCAAAAATTCCAATTTTTTTACAAGTTAAACAAATCTTTGAAGTGATTTATAAAAAAAATCGTTTACATTCATGACAGTCTTCTAATTTTTTCATTAAAAATGTAGTGCATTATTACATTTTGAAAAAGTTTTTTTGGAACTTTTACATAAATATTTCCACAGATGGTTTAGATAATTTTTTTTTTCATTTAAGTTTTGGTAAATAAAAAATATCTGAAAATTATTTGATGAATTATTAAAAGGAAGTTATGCATGGCAATTAAAATTAGAATGTTTTTAATGAATTAAATTACAATTATAAACTTAAATCATTATCACAATATGATTCTGCTGAAATTTCTATGAAGTGCAATGTTACATAAACAAAACAATGTAACTAAATCTTAAATATTAATATAGAAAGTCGAAATTGGCACTAAGATATTCATTCCTCTTTTTTTTATAAATTTTTTCACACTACATTTAGAGATCTCTAAATATGCGCTAAAAGCACTGTGCAACAATCTAAATTTAATTCCAGTAAAATTTTTCTAATTAATTTCATTTAGAAAAGAACGTCAATGAGTTTTTCACTTAATAATATATAATTATTTTATATTCTTGTTATTATACCTTATTTACAAAAACAAAGGGATTTCAGAAAATTGAATACTTATTTTTTTTATTTGGTTTTCTTGGCAAATAAATAATGTATAGAAATATTAATCTCTACAAATGAAAATATTGAGTAAAAAAATTATTAATGTAATTTTTAAAATTATTAATGTATTTTTTAAAATTATTAATATATATTTTTTTAATTATTAATATATATTTTTTTAATTATTAATATAATTTTTTTAAATTATTAATATAATTTTTTATAATTATTAATATATTTTTTTTAAAAATATTAATATATATATTTTTTAAATTATTAATTTATTTTTTTTAAATTGTGTTAAAAATTTGGTACTTACACAATAACACTCATTTTCTTCACCAGAGGCGAAATCAAGCCAAATATAGCAAACCGTTTCAAAAACTTCATGAAACTACGTATCTCCGTCACTACTATTTTAGAATATTTGAAAAATAAATGATCGTCGATTTTACTTATTTATAATTGTTAATTTCAAGTATTTCAATAAGTGATATTTCTAACTGATTAACTTTAATTGTAATTACGGACATTTTTCATAAAACAGCTGAAAATAATAAAAAATGAAATATTTATTTATAGAAAATTCTCCATAATAAATTTAGTAGTGTCTTTACTTAGAACTAGAACTTATTCGATAAACATTTATTGTCCAATTTCCTGAAATCCTTAGCACAAACATTTAAAGACGTGCATAACATTCATATAACATTCATATTTTTATTAACAATTAGATATAAATAGCAACAGTTTTATTCAATGCAGTAATACTCCATAGATATAAACATGTTATATTCACACACATATATATATAATAATGAGAAATATGAAAGGAAATGGAATTTGAATATACAATATTTCAGGTATAGGTATGAAAATCACAAATAATTATGATAAAAAAGTCAATTAGGAGTATTGTTTTTTCGAAGATAAAAATATAGCTTTTTTTTATTGTTTTAAAATTATGGCAAAATAACTATTGGACGAACTAAATTATTAGTTCTTTATTTAACAAACTCGGCACGGACGTTGAACTTCGGATAGCAGCATTTATTATAATTAATGCAATCAAAATGTAATTAATGAAATGAAAACATTAGCAGGAAAGCATGTTAAGAAAGGAAATAAAAAATGTTGAGGATATTGTGGTAAAAACCATGCTTAACGAATTACCTAAAAAATTGTTTGATTTGGTCATCAGTTTGATATAATTAATCAGTTTGATATAATTATTAAATTTATTATTATTATTTGAATTATTTTGATGTGAAAGTTATGAATCAAATTAAAAGAGATCTTATGATACAGGGGTTTTCTATATATTTCTTCATTGCCACAAAATCCCCATAGTGGGGAAAAGCAGTATGCCTACTGGCTGATTTTGAAACAAGAGACGTTTTTCTTTTCATTGGGTACTGTTATCAGCTCAATCCAACGGTCTATGGTCATGAAAGACGGATACCTACAGTTTAAAGTGGGTTTCTGAGATGTATTCTTTTTTATGGGGTAATATTGCTTCTATATACTATTCCCCAAAAACACAGTGTTTTGTCAAATTTTAAATTTTTTTCTATTCCATTAACTTTGTATCAAATTGAATTCTGCAATATTCTGGTCAAAATTCTGTGACGGGAGTAAAAATATTACTTCAATATATGATCATAACTTGATTTTAACATGAAACACAATTTGGTGAAATCAACACCTTATTCTAAAATTACATTTCTTATGGGGCTTATTTATATTACTTTATTTATTTAAGATGCTATTTCTAGTCCATATTCTAATGTATAATTAAGTTTTAGATGCATATAAATTGAATGCCTTGCAGAACGAAGGAATAAATATATTAACCTTATATTCATTTATATTGTATTCTAAATTAAATTTTTTTTCAATTTTATTGTTATTTTTTAATAATCAAAAAATATATATTATTATTATATTTTTATGATATTGAGAAACGTTGAATCATATCTTAATATCTGTAATAAACCACAATTTTTTTCAATGTAACATTTTTATTGGAAAAGTTTCGATACAATAGTTAATACCACAATATCTCGCAATGGTAACACTGTTAAAAAAATTGTAACTTTGTGAAATATATTTTAAATGATAACATATACATAATAACTGGCTAAATTTGATTAAATAAACATTTTTTATACATTACACTACTGACTGCTACAATGTGGTCAGTCACTTTAATGGGTTTTAGACTTGCATTTTATGTATCTTAATATTAGTGCAAAAAACACACATAGTTTCCAAATAAGTTTATTTATTCAAATAGAAAGACCAAAACGACATTTAACACATGCTAAAAATGTTGCATTACGCTGAAAACATCTCATAGAATACAGTAAAATATATTTTGCATTATTCTCTGCAACATTTAAAATATTGTTGCATCATCAAAAGTTTAGAAGCAATGCAGTTTATAATAGTAAAATAATTATTTAGACAGGCAAAGAGAAGAAATGCAGTTTGTGTTCCCCATGTTGCTTGAACCAGCATGAAATGCAAATATGCAGCTGAATTACAATACAAAAGTAAATAACACATACTCTTTAGTTAGTTGTTATTAATATTAATGTATTATTTAGCATACAAATCTACATCCTGAATACTTTTATATCGCATTTACAGGTATTAGAAACATTATAAACAATGATCAAAATGTCGAAATAATGCTTATTTATTGTTACTAGTGTGTCCAAAAAGTAAGATTAATTTTCAATTTAAAATTTCCGGGGCTTATGGAATTTCATTTTTTTTTCTTTTTGTAGGTTGATGACACTGTCCTTGATATCTGTGTGAAATTTGATGTCAAAATATTTATTAGTGTTTGAGTTACGCTTGCCTTTGTGAGACCTTTAAAACTGATTCCGGCGATTTTTGTAATGTCTGAATCAATTGAGCAAAGAACTTGCATTAAATTTTGTTTGCTGAAACGTATAGAAGGTTGCAGAAGGCATTGGGTGAGCATTCCTATATCGGAAAGAAATGTTCACAAGTGGTATAAACAGTTCAAAGAAGACCGCCAACCTCAACCGACGAATTTCAAGCCCAAAAAATTAAAGATTTGGTGTTTGTAAACCGTCGATTTACATTTAGATACCTTGGGGATGATGTTGGAATTTCAAAAGTACAACCAGAATCACCGAATGTTTGAAAAAAAAATAATTGGTCTTACTTTTTGGGCACAGTATTAACTCTTTAGTTAATTATTATTAATATTAATTTATTATTTAGCATACAAATCTACATCCTGAATACTTTTATATCGCATTTACAGGTATTAGAAACATTATAAACAATGATCAAAATGTCGAAATAATGCTTATTTATTGTTACTAGTGTGTCCAAAAAGTAAGATTAATTTTCAATTTAAAATTTCCGGGGCTTATGGAATTTCATTTTTTTTTCTTTTTGTAGGTTGATGACACTGTCCTTGATATGTGTGAAATTTGACGTCAAAATATTTATTAGTGTTTGAGTTACGCTTGCCTTTGTGAGACCTTTAAAACTGATTCCGGCGATTTTTGTAATGTCTTAATTGATTGAGCAAAGAACTTGCATTAAATTTTGTTTGCGGAAACGTATAGAAGGTAGCAGAAGGCATTGGATGAGCATTCCTATATTGGAAAGAAATGTTCACAAGTGGTATAAACAGTTCAAAGAAGACCGCCAACCTCAACCGACGAATTTCAAGCCCAAAAAATTAAAGATTTGGTGTTTGCAAACCGTCGATTTACATTTAGATACCTTGCGGATGATGTTGGAATTTCAAAAGTACAACCAGAATCACCGAATGTTTGAAAAAAAAATAATTGGTCTTACTTTTTGGGCACTGTAGTAACTCTTTAGTTAATTATTATTAATATTAATTTATTATTTAGCATACAAATCTACATCCTGAATACTTTTATATCTCATTTACATATATTAGAAACATTATATAAAATGAACAAAGTGTCGAAATAATGCTTATTTATTTTTATATTTCCGTTTTGGATAATAGATAAAAGCTTACTTTAACAGAAACTCAAGTTGTCTACAGTTTATTACTAATTACTATGTATAGTCTACTCACGATTATTTATTAATCTAGATTTCTATCAAGATATGCTTTCATTTATTGCTTTGAATATTGATAATATACGTGCAGAAACTGCTCAAGATCTTAATTAAATTTAATTTATTTCAATTTTAATTATATTTATATTTGATAACACATTTCAATTTAAAATTCAGTTTTTTTAAAACTCGTGTTACTCAATTTGATTCTTTATAATTTATATATGTAAGAAACAATTATTAAATAGTTAAAAAAATATAAGTAAACTTTATGTTATAGAAATAATATTAGCTTAGAAGTAAAAACAGTTTTAATTTTTTAAATATTTTCTTTACAATGTATTTAATCTCATTATGAAAATTCAGTATTGCATTTGTTTTATCACCAATTTAACTCAATATTATTAAAATATAATAATATTGAGTTAAATTATAAAAAATTTGAATAGTAAGTTTATTAATAAATTTAATTAATATAAATTTAAATTCATTATTACTTAAAAGAAAACATAGATCGAAACACGATACAAAATTAAAAATAACAAATTTCATCATTTTAGTTCACAATCCAATTGAACTTCAATGGTAAATTAAAATTTTACTATATGAGGAATTATAGAAGTATTTACAAAAAGTGTATATTTAATTTTCACAATATTTGAAGATTAAATATATGATAAACTTTTATATATTACATTATTGAGAAAATTGCTTCTATATCTTATTTAAACATTTTGCTGTTTCACATATTTATCTATATTTTATATAAAATCATTTAATGCAATTTGTGAATATTTACAGAAAATTTAAAGAATATTACATTATTACATTGTAAAACATGAAATAGTTTTATATGACTGAAATTCTTACATTTTTTCATTAATATATAAATATTTTTAATTTTGGTGCTGTTTTCCAGTATTACATATTTGTCTAAATATTCTTTTTTATATATTTTAAATTCAAGGTTAAAGTTTTTAATCTTTGTCATGTGATTATTTTTGAAAGTGAAGAACAAGCGTTTTAATTTTTACGTTTGATTATTTATTTTATTAATCAATTAGGAGTATTAATTTATTGAAATTAGAAAAAAAATGTACAAACAAATATTGTCGTATTAATCAGGATTGAAATAAAAATATTTTTCATTCAAGGCAATAATTTTTTAAATATTTTTCTCAAATATAGTAAATATATATTATTCATTTTTGTCAAGGCAACTAGAAAGAATTTTGGTTATGCTTTTCTGAGATAAGGATTAACTAACTAAAGTGAAGTTTAAATTTTGATTACATATTTACTAAAGTAATGCCATAACGCAGAATAAAACATTATCAATTTATATGTCTTATTTATTCTTTTCCTTATTGTGAGATTTTACAGTAAATAATTCACTAATTTAATTTTTTTTTCTGTTTGAATAATTTTAATAAATAATATAAAGATCTTAAACCTTTGTAAAATTTCCCGAACAGGTTAAAAATAATATTATTTTACAAACTCAGAAGTTCTATAGAAAGAAAAAATGGTTTCATTCCAGCGTTGCCAAATGCAAAAATAAAAAAGATGTACATTAAATCTTTATCAGAAACGTAATACAATATCTTATTTATCATATCTGTTCCTATTTTCCTTATAATAGTAATAAAAAGTTTTTTATTAAACCTTATTATTATATTAATAACGTACTACTAGAATAAAATACACTTTTTTTAATAAATAAAATAAACGTGAACTCTTTTTAAATACCAGCTTTATTTTATTAAATATTACTAAATTTCCTTAATTTTAAAACTAAAGAAAATTAAACATATTTACAAAAAAAAGATTTTTTTTGTACTTGCATATTAACTCCAGATGGTTCTGTGTTAGAATAATTAAACCACAAATGAGAAAAACTTCGTCTCCAAGAAGGCATGCAGATACGTACATTATTAAGTCAACAATATTTTGGAATGTCATATATTTATCCATGCAGTTTTATGAAATTTATTTTCTTATTTAGACATTCATACTTTTTTGCTATTTGTAAGTGTGATTTAAATACTAATATGTTTCGGTGAGTTTTTCTTTTGCACAATATCATCGGTTTTTCAGGATTTTTTATTTCGTAGCAAAAAAAGGGATATTACCAACAATTGAGAGTTAATAAGTAAGTACAGATATTCTACTGAAAAAAAAAGTTATTTCATTCAACTCCTACTATTAGTTCACAAACTCGCTATATATATCTTGTTCAAATTTTCAATTGTTAATAAAACACTTTTTATTCGTCCATTCAAGTTCAAATACATTTTTTTAACTTGTAGTGGATGATACTTGATAATAATGCAGTTTTTTCAAATATTAATTCAGTAATTAAATTTAATTAATTAATTTTTTTTATTTAAGTTGCATATATCTAATAATAGATGGCGCCAGATGTAAGAGGAAAATTTCAACTTTATTTACTTTTTGCAATACTGTGAAAAAAAGTAGTAATTGACTTATAATTTCTTTTTATATATTACTTGTTTCTTATTTCAATTTAAAACAATGCCTTGATGTAAAAAAACTATATATTTATATATTACTTTTTACAAATATGCTTAGTTGTCACTATGAATAACTTCGAAATACTGGAAACATTCCATTGAGAATTTCAACATTTACAGTGGCATATACGACATAATTCAAGACAGTATAAGTGTGATCACATACATTTGAGTGCTAAGTCACCTGTACAACATCCATTGCGAGTTTAGCCAAGAGTGCTGATGAATTTTTCAGGACATCTGATATGAAATAGCATAACGGTAAGAGGAAATGGATAGAGGAAAATTTTGGAAAAAAGCTTACAAATGTTTATTAAAGTCGAGTTTTTTGGCAATAATATCTAAAACTTTTTTTTTCTTCTAACGTATAAAAGAGAATGTTCTATAATGGCAGTGTTGTGATTAGCAATTTCGGTTTTTGAAAATTCATGGCAGTTTATTTTTTTTAAATCAATTTATTTTTCTGACATAATAAACTCGAAATCCTTATTGTTTGTATAATGATGTTGTTACACGTGCCTCTTAAATTCATACTTGGCTTTTCAAGTTTCTAAATAGTTAATGATTATTCAGATTTAGAGGATTTTTAAGTGTATATTATTAATCTGCCAATACATAAACTAGTTTTAAACCTACATATTTACTCATTTATTACACTAGCAAATAACTGTTTTTGTATTGTTAAAAAACCACATTAATTAATTGTAATGAAATTTTTTATTAAATATTAAATTAGTACTTTATCAACGAGTAAAAAAATATATTTAACGAAAATTAATTTCTGCAATATAATATTGCTCTCTTGCTCTTTGTTAATTTCCTTTTTGGTTGACATTAATAAATGTTAATTTTTTTTTAAATATTAAATGAGCAAGCTCTTAGTATTTAATAAACTTATTAATATTTCATAATTTCTATGATGTTTAACATTTTTAATGCTAACTGTAATTAATAATAATTAAAATTTCAGAAACATTGATTTGATTGATAAATGATTATATTATAATCAAATCAGAAAAAAAAAATATTTTCTTAAATCTTACTTTTTTTAATAAATATATGTTTTTTATAATATCGCTACCACATATATTTCATTATTTATATATTACTTTTCAAGAGTATAACTTTTTTAAAGGGTCATTGGAAATAATAAACTATCTTAAAGAGAAATATTTTATTATAATTAAATTAATTAAATTAAATATTGGCATTTTATTGATATTTCAATTAAAGTTTATTTAATTGATAAATAAATAATGATTTCATTAATAAGGGGTTATATTATTATCAAATAGTAAAAAAAAAATTTATATTTTTACGTCTTACTGTTTTTACCAACCGTATGGTTTTTATAATATCACTAGCACACCTGTTACTTAATTTTTTTATTACATTTCAAAAGTATAATTTTTTAAAGTGTTGTTGTAAATAATAAACTATCTTAGAGAGAAATGTTTTATTTCAATTAAAGATTATTTAATTGAAATAAAATGCTGGTTTTATACAATTTTTTGTACCTCTAAAAATATGCAAATAAATATGTTTGATTCTAAAACTAGTAGATTTTAGCATGAAGTCGAATGCTTTAATTGAATAACTCCATATCACAAACACAGAAATGAAGATTGATAAATCAGTTTGATTTTTTTTTTCTGAATTAAAAATCAACAAAATGCACGATGCGATTTGATGGCTCATTATTGTGCTTTTTCTATATTCTAATCACGTGACTGTTTCCTTATGACGCTATTTTTTAATAACCTCACTTAATGAAATCGCTTTTTATCCTAATCTTCTAGTTGAAAAACTATATAATTCACTCGAGATAAGTAAATTTTGAGAAGGATATATATTTGAATGTAATTAATATTTACTTCATAGATTATTCTATAATAGGGCATTCATGTAATAGTATTAATAAAGGCAGAAAATTGCGTTACACACTATCCAAGTTTCTTAAAAAGACACAGTTTATCTTTTCTTCCTCTTTGGATTCTTCTTATGTTCTTCCAAATGAAAACAAATTCAGGTTGGTAGAATGAGTATTCCTTATATGAGTACTTAAATTCCAAGATCTACTGTATATGCCATCAGAATTTTGACATTTAGTATGAGTTTTTTTCTTCCACTTTTTTTGGTGAAGAATGAAGATAAGGTGCAGTAGAGGGAAACAGTTGAGTTCTTCCAGTGGCACTTTATAGTCTTGGTCTTCTTTTGGTAGCATAGGCACTCAAGTAGGTGGGACGACCAAGGAGTAGTGGACAAACATTCTGAAAAAGCAACAAAAAACAAATCAGCTCTAATCATTTATAACATTTTTTTTTATTAAATTACATAAAATGTGGCTGTTCGTTTGGTTTAGCTTCAGACAGAACCCATCTTTTAGAATAATCAGAATTTTTACAATATTTTTTCATCAACTAAAGTAGTGAGACGACTAAGAGTGGAAGTTAACAACAAACGTTTTGAACAAACGTTTTGAAAAAGCAATGAAATCAAATTAGCTATAATCATTTATAACAATTTTTTTATTAAATTATATATGATGAGGCTGTTTATTTGATTTAACATCAGATGGAATCTATCTTTTTAGTGTACTCAGAATTTTCCAGAATACTTTTCTGGTCAACTAAAGTAGGGATTAATTGACAAACATTCTCAAAAAGCAACAAAAATAATTAGCTTTAATAAATGATATCATTTATTTTATTAAATTGCTTATAATGAAGCTGTTCGTGTTATTTAGTATCAAATGGAACGTTTCTTTAGGGTAATCAGAATTTTCTATAATATTTTTTAGCATCAATTAAAGTAGGTGGGATCCATGTGTTCCATGGGATCCATGTGTACAAAGATTCTGAAAAAGCAACATAAACAAATTAACTCAAATTATTTATAACATTTTTTTTATTAAATTAAGTATGGAGGCTGTTCGTTTGATTTAGCATCTGATGGAACCTACATTTTTAGAGTAATCAGAAATTTCTACAATATTTTTCTGATCAATTAAAGTAGGTGGGATGACTATGAGTGGAAGAATTATAATGTAAGTGGAAGAATTAGTGGACAAACATTTTGAAAAAGCAACACAAACAAATTATCTCTAATCATTTATATTTTTTTTTTATTAAATTATGTATAAAAAGGTTATCGTTTTGATTTAGCATCAGATGTAATCTATCTTTTTAGCGTAATCAAAATTTTTTACGATAATTTTTTATGACCAAGGTTTTGTCAAACATTTTGAAAAAGCATCAGAAACAAATTTCCTTTAATCATTTATAACATTTTTTTTATTAAATTAAGCATGCTGAGGATGTTCGTTTGAGTTAACATCAAATGGAATCTATATTCTTAGAGTAATCAGAATTTTCTACAATATTTTTTGGGATCAACTAAACTCTTAAGTTCATGTGAAAATGTGGTCAGTTCTGGCTTTGAAAATTTTTCTGTGTACCCTGTATTGGTTTGCATGTCTTTGTAATGGTCCGTACTTTATTATTATCTGGTGTTAATTTTGCTTTCGTAGATTTTGCAGATTTTATCAGTTTAATTTTTAATTATATATAAAAGGTTAATAATAGTTTTAAAACCATATTCTGTTAAAAATAAAGTTCTAAAACATTTTTTAGATCCGACATTTTTTTATATAAGCGTTTTATTAAACCGGCCGCTTGTGTGTACATTTAAGATAATTTTGCTTTTATAATATGTTAAATGTGGGCATATATATTTTGAGAGTATATTCAATGTAATTTTGCTTTATGAAATAATCTACATGGGTTTATATACTATGTTTGTATATTTATGGTAATTTGCTAAATGAAATCATTTATGCTTGTGTACATATTTAATGTAATTTTGCTTTATAAAATAATCTACGTAGGTGTATACATTGTATCTAGGATAAACTAATTTTGAAAGAATTTATTTTATTCCATACTCATGTCAGTTTTTAATTTGTACATTCCCTGATCATTATTATGTAAATACCAATTATTTAGCTATGCATTATGCTTATTATCTCTTCTCAGACATAATATCTTCCTGCTATTTATATTTACATTGTTCATAATTTTGCACCATCTGTTTCTACTATCCAATTATTTATTAGCTGTTACTCTTGTTCTATTATTATTTCTGTCTAATTATTCTTTCAATACAATGTAATTGCTTTGATGAATACTCCTTCCGATCTCTGATTTATATATTCTCCAATGGTGTGTTTTTTGTATTGCATTGTTTTTAAATTTTTTTTAATAATTTACCTTATGTATTTTTTATATTTTTATAAATTATCGCCTTTCATATTTATCATTTTTTTAATATATTTTCTACTCTTTTTGTAAAATTTTTCCTCGTTTTTCAGCTTCTGCACCGCAAAAAGTAAATTTTGCGAAAATTTCTCCACCTCCATCGTGTGTCCATTCAATTTCACCCACATCATTCCCAACTGTACAGGGGCTATCTCTGCTCTAGGCACAGTGATGTGGTGTAATATAGTAGTAGTAGTAAATCCCTACATTTATTGCAAAAAATTGACAAGGCAGATATTATACTGAATTTGATATTAAATTTACTAATATAAAAAATTAATATGAGGTCAGATGTCAGAGTTGAAGAACGTCATACCATGAATCTAAAAATGAAAAAAGAATTTCCTTACTATCTATCTATTTGCAGACGCGGAAAAGACTGATAATTAAAATCAAAATGGAAAGAAAGAGGTTAAGATACATGGTTTAGATTGTTATTACATAAAAAATAGGAAATATTGAAGCTCAACCAACAAATACTATTAATCTTATATTTTGAGACCTTACTTAAAGAGTTCTGAAATCGAGCCGGTACCCCATCTTTGGAAGTGCATTCTTATTCCGTCAATATTCAAATACATTCAGGCATTATTACTCATTTTTAAAAGTTTAATTTTTTAATAGTTAACATTTTATATTGATTAAATGTAAATAATTTATTTTTCTAGAGTCGTATCGTTTGCATCAAACAGTTAAGTTTTCCTTTTTTACACAATAAACTATAAAATGCTAATCAGAAAAAAATCGTTATCAATGCTTATTTTAAAAAATTTCCAAAATTAAATTTACTTTATCCAGTTTTATTTAACAGTCTGATTAATTTTGGAATTTAAAAGTATATAAAATTATGTACTGATTGTTTGGTAAACAAAAACATAAATATGATAAACCTTTATTTATATATTAAAAGAAAATAATTGTTTTTAAGCATTTTTACAAACATATGGTTCAATTTAGTCTCTTTTATTTTTTTAAAGATCTTTAACTTTTTTTAACAAAATATGAGAGCTATTAAAATTTCAGCGATAAAAGAATACTCCTTGAAATATTTTAAATATTAAGGAACATTTTTGAATCTACGCTATAAAACTATCCAATGATAATTATTGATAGTATTGTATTATAATATTTATTTATTTTGAGGGTTTCGTAGTACTGTTGTTACGTTAAAAACGCTTCATACGAGATGTTATTTAAAGCAAAAAACATTTATCACAAAAGACTCATTTTATTTCAATATTGTTCAATGAAACATCCTTATTTACTTGCAAAATGCTAATGCTGTAAATAATTTCTTAAAAATCGAATTTAAGAATTCAGTGGAAATGCAGTGTATCATATTAAAATGGAATTCCCTCTACATCCCCCAATTATTTATTTCCCCTAGACATTTATGGTGACATTGCCAAATTTATTACAAAGTCGTCTCTTACAAATGTTGATATCTTTCCTCTCTTGTTATTATAGCATTGAATTTAGTAGCCAAAACAAGGCCCGAAACATCCACTCTGGGCGATCATCTTGGCATCATTTAATGGGAGGCTCCAATATTAAGAAAAGAGTCCATTTTTCTTATAAAGTCTGTACAAAATTGATATACAATTATAAAGCAAATACATTTCTCTCAACATGCTCAAATAAATTAACTAAATATTGTAAATTATACATATATATTTTTTTAAACTTCAAATTTATTGAAATGTGACAGTTATCTTCATAATAGAAAAATTAAAAATACTTATCCAACTATGTAATCTGTTTCAAGCAAATATATTAGTATTAAACTTTAATATATAAGCAAATGTAAACAAACCACACTATTCGAACGCCATTTTAGTGATTGTCTGTAACCAATTCTACAGTTTAATACATTATAGAATCTGTACGTTTTATAGTCAGCAAATATGTGGCAATAATTATATGTAAACAAATGTAAACAAACCACAATATTTGAACGCCAATTTTGGAATTGTGTGATTACCAATTTTACAGTTTAATCCATAATAAAATTTGTACATTTTATAGCCAGCAAGTATGTGTCAATACTTATATGTAAACAAACCACAATATTCAAAAGCCATTTTTGGAATTGACTGCAACAAATTTTACAGTTTAATCTATTATAAAATGTTTATGTTTTATAGCTCGATAAATACTTGCTAATAGTTATGCGTAAACAAATATAAACAAACAACAATTTTCGAACGTAATTTTTGGAATTGTCTGTAACCAATTTTATAGTTTAATCTATTATAAAATTCGTATTTTTTTATAGTCAGCAAATATGTGCCAATAGTTGTACGTAAAAAAAACACAATATTCGAACGCCATTTTTGGAACCTGTAACCAATTTTTGGCGTCTGTAACCAATTTTACAGTTTAATATTTATAAAATTCGTACTTTTTATAGCTCAGTAAATAAGTGCTAATAGTTAGTGCAAACAACTGTAAACAAACCACAATATTCGAACGCCATTTTCGGAACAGTTTGCAACCAATTTTACAATTTAAGCCCTTATAAAATTCGTACGTTTTATAGTCAGAAGCTATGTGCCAATCGTTATATAGCAGTTGAGCTAAATGCCGACTTTTTAAATATTGCTTAATAGAATCTGAAA
Source organism: Caerostris darwini (assembly GCA_021605075.1). Classification (NCBI taxonomy): domain Eukaryota; kingdom Metazoa; phylum Arthropoda; class Arachnida; order Araneae; family Araneidae; genus Caerostris; species Caerostris darwini. Next base: position 125,248 of record BPLQ01003062.1, read on the forward strand.
ACAATAAACTGTAAATGAAAAAAAAAAGTACAGGTACTTTTTCTAACATTCTCTAGTGTTTATTTTATATAACTCTTTCTTAAATCTTCTTTTTTAAAGAGAAGAAAAGTACACGCGCAAAAGCAATTTATCACCAGCACGGTATCCTGATTTCTTGTCATTAAAAGATCATAAGAGCTCCCAAAAAAGAGTTTTTAGAGGTTTCAAATAACCATTACGTTTGTGTATTATGTTTTTTTCTGGACAGTAAACATTTTTTTGTTACTCAGTTTATGTACTTCTTTTTACGTGCTTATAAAAAATACCTTAATGCGACTGAAATTGAATTATTTACGAGATTTGTGGGGCAACAATGCGTGAATTTTAAGAAAATCTTCAATTTTTCAAAGAAAAAAATTTGAAACATTCACCTTATTATAATTTTATAATGTATTATAATTTTAATTTTTGTAAATTTATTTATTATCAATTATAATTTTATGTTTGTTAAATTTTGTATTACGAAAGCTTATTTTCAGTTTAAGTAATTAGGAAAAATATTTTAATATTTTATTAACTGTTAATTTTTTAAATAATTAATAATTCTTATTAATATATATTTTAATATATATAATAATTGCCATGAATTATAAAGTTAAAATTTTTTATTTCCAAATTTCATTGAAAAATTCAAAAATACCCGACTCGAGGCTCAGTGGCAATTCTTGCCTTAAGAAGTAGGCTGAAATGATGTATTTAATTATTGATGAAGACACAGCGAAATATATATGATATGCGAAACATGAATGAAAAGAAATGCATATGACAGAGCGAAATATATGCTTATAATTATATACGCGTACGAAATATATGCGTATAATAATTTATTAATTATATGCTTAACGAAATATATGCTTATAACTAAAAATTCAGAGAACTATAAATATTTGAAGTGGTTGATAATTTTACTTATCTTGGTTCAAATATTAATTGTCTAAATCACATAGATATTGAAATAAAAATACATACGTATTCTTGCATCTAATCGCTGTCTTCATGGTCTAAGAACTTTTTTAAAGTCAAAATTATTTAAGATATATAGAAAAATTCATGTTATTATAAAGCAATCATTAGACTTGCGATCACATATGGATCTGAGACTTGGACTTTGACTAAATCACAGGCTGAATAGTTGGCCCTCTTTGAGAGAAAGGCCCTTAGAAATATGTTTGACTGTGTGAATGAGAATGGATTGGGAAGGCAACGACATAATTTTGAATCATATAGATTCCTTAAGGAGGCAGACATCATTAAATTCATCAAGATAGGACGTAGAGTTTTGCGGGTCACATATGCCGAATGGACCCTTTCTCCTTGACATTTAGGATATTTAACTATATACTACCTTTTGTAACCAGAACTAGGGATATACCAAAGTTGAGGTGGGCCGATTGTGTGGAGGCAGATTTTAAACTTTTACGAGTTACTAACTGGAAAACTGTCGCAAACCAGAGATTGGAATGATAGAAGTTCTTGGCTCATCAGTGGCTGTCCTGTCCATAGAAGAAGAAGAAGAAGAAAGCAGATTATAGCAGTTGGTATAAATTCCAAGACTCCTCAGATGCTGGTAAACACACTATGTGAAATCATGTATCTTTTTGATGAACCTTGATCAGCCAAGGGATCACTTATTAAAATTTATGAACTTTTGCATTTGCAATTTAGTAAAGATTTTTTATTACTATATCTTTTAGTATTATCCTAAAATTTTGTAAAATGCCCAATAATTCATGAATATCTAATATAAGTATTACGTTTTGACATTCACATAACATTTTAATATTTTTCTAAAATTAGAAAAGGAGGTATAATTATTATATAAAATAAATATAAATAATTATTATTATAGAAAAAACAAGCATATGATGTGTTGTTAAATATTAGCGACATTATGATTTCGTACTCTATTAAAAAATTTTGATGAATAAAATTTTACTCAAATTCTTTAAAATATAAAAAAAAAGTTTCCAGTGCGTTGTTACTTAAAAATACAGCATGCAGCATAATATTTAACCAAATTGAAACCCAAAAAAACTAATAATAGTTTTTATACATTTAACGTCAAGTGATAAATACTGGAAAGACTGTTGACTTTCAGTCATTAAACTATTGAAACCCTCCAAAAAAGAAAGCCAATTTATGGCTAACATTTACAAAATAGAAAAATGAAAAATAATTCATTGCAGAATACCCATAAAATTAGCATAGCAAACCTCTACAATTAAGCTTAACAGAAAAAGGAAACCATCTTTAAAAACTATTCACTGGCGAATGAAACATGAATTTAAAAATCCTCCCACACTTTAAAAACAGACACCGTTCTTCTTTAAAGAAGAGTTTTGAAGTTTTTCAATTTGCTGCAACAAAAGAACCTTTCGTGACTTTATTCGCCATAATCACGACACGATGTCTTTTAAAAGTCACCCTTTGAGTGCAAGGAAAGGACTATAAAATTAAAAACGATGGCGCACAGAAAGGAGGAAAATCTTTGGTGAAAGATTTCTGGCGCCATGTAATATATTACTCTGGGTGCTTTAACTAATGGGTTGTCCTTTAGTTTAAGCGGAGAGGTGTCAACAAGGGTTTTGATCTCGGATGTTGACTCGCTGTAATTTGGAGTCAAAAGATAAAATCAGAAGGTAGCGATAATTGAGTCCTTTCATGTCAGGGGGGCTTTGAGCATTTTTGGCTTTGGCTTGAAACGTAGGGAAAATAATTATATTGTAAGAAAAATTGAGCAATCTTTATTTGTAAAAAATGATATTTGGCGAGGAAAAATTATTTTTAATTAAAGAAAAATAGGTTATTTTATTCATTCCTTTTTAAATTCAACAACATTGAAATTGATGTTTGTAACAAACAAAACTGTTAGAATTAATTTAAAATAAGTAATTTTTTTGCAAAAAATTATCTAAAGCAATTTACTTTTTATGGTGAGTTTTCATTAAACAACTTTTGCATCAGTAATCCAAACTTATAAAATTTTTTGTCTTAATTAAAATTATTTTAACGTAACTACACTGTTTACAATAATAATTTCATTATTTGTTGGATAGGAATGCATAATAAAAAAAATAAAAAAAATGTAAAAATCTCCAGACTCAATTACAATCAAGCAATATTTTCTATTAGTTTGATTTTATATTTATTACAATTTCAGAACATATTAATGAATTTTAAAAACATATTTAATGATACTATTTTAATTTTATATAATGAAAAGCATATAAATAATTATTATCTTTATTAACTTTAAAAAATAGTATGTAAATTATTAATAAAACTATAACTAAAACGATAAAGTATAAATATAAACTAAAACTAAACTATTAAACAGCTGAAGTAAATAAACTTAAAAAAATAATTTTATTCCTTATTAAATTCAATTACATATAATTAATTTACTTTGAGCAATTACAATAATTGAGTCCTTTCATGCTAGAGATCTTTGAAAATTTTGGCTTTGGGTTGAAACATTGTTAAATTTTTTTTTGCAATAAAATTATTCAATATATTATTTCTTCAATATAATTATTTAAATTATTTTGATAAAATTATTTTGAATGACCATAATTTTTTATTTAAATAAAAAATAATAATGCAGTACACATTTAAGAATTTTGAAAACAAATTTAATGATACAAATTTAATTTTAAATAATGATAAATATATAAATAATTATTATCTTTATTAACTGAAGAAAGTAAATAAAATTAAAAAATAGCTTTATTTCTTATTAAATTCTATTAAATCTAATTAATTTTTTGGGGGGAATTACTATAAGTTGTTTATGTAAAAGAATCATTAAAAAAACTCCAAGAATAATTTATTATTGTTTACCTAAATTTTAAATTCCTTTCAAAATTAATTAAATTTGTTCTATTTACGCTAAGATCTAAATATTAGGACTAGTTGCAAATTTCTTAAATAAGAATTAAAAATCCTATTATAAATGCTTTGTAGCTATGATGAAACGTTGATCAAGTACAAATTTTAATGATCTAGACCAAGATACAGATTTTGAATATTTCCTCACTATACTTTTTATTAGTTAAATTTTATGTAGCATCATAACTTCAGCAAACATTTAAGAATTTTAAAAACAAATTTAATGATACAATTTTTAATTTTACATAATGATAAGTTCATAAATAACTATTTTTATTAAATCTTAATAACTGAATGAATTAAATAAATACTTTTATTCCTTATTAAATTCTACTAAACGTAATTAATTTTATTTCAAGGAATTACTATAAGTTGTTTATGTAAAAAAATCATTAAAAAAATACCAATAATAATTTATTATTGTTTACTTAAATCTTAAATTCCTTTCAAAATTAATGCAAATATTTCTATAAAAATTCTGTTTATAACTGAATATAAGGATTAATTGAAAATTTCTTAAATAAGATTTAAAAACCCTGTTATAAATGTTATTCTATCAATGATGAAACGTTAATAAAGTAAAACTTTAATGATTTAGACCAAGTTTCAGGTTTTGAATGATATTTCATCAGTACAACACATGATCCTAATTGTGATCATTATAGATATTTATGAACGCCATTACAAAATATATCAGCAACATAAAAGGGCTTCATTAGAGATTGGAGAACGGCTAAAATTTCTAATGAATACAAGCAAGTTTATTTTTGGTTGGGAAAGAAATCAATTTGTTTTGAAGCTGCAGTGACCTCTTTTCGCTTAGAATTAACTTGAATTCGTATGATAATGATCATTTGATACCATGCTATCAAATATATCTATTAATAATGATCCTCATTGTTTGATGAAATAAAAACTTAATCATTCTCTTCTCATTATTTTCGATTCTTAGAATTATAGCAAGTAAATATAAACTTAACCTTATATCTTATCTATATATATATACTTCTTGTGTTCTGGAACATAAAAAAAAAATATCATATTTATTTATTTTACATATAAGTTCTTATCAACTTTTAGAAACTCTTATATTGTAATGCCATTAGTATATTCTGTTTTGTAATAAATGCTGTTCGAAATTGATAAATCATATGAGATTAATTTTTTTTTATGTTTTTAAATTATATATTTTAATAATTACTCATTCATAGACTTATTTTATCTTCTTAACCTTCCTTTCAATTTTTGCCAATTTTCGATACATTAATTTATTTTAAAAAAATTCATGTATATACGAGTAATAAAATAAAAAATTGCAGAGGTAACTGTATTATTGATATTGTACCTTTATGAATATTTATACAATTATATAAAAATAGCAAAATTTGTATAATATGTATTTCTACAATACTATCTTGTAAACATTATCTAACTATTAAATAAAGTTTTTTTAACATTAAAACTATAGCAAAAAAACATATTACATTTTTAAGAACGACATCAGAACTTTATTATGTATCTCAAAAATAATTTCATCATTTCCTGCTTAAAATCTTTCGCAACAAATCTACTCAATGCCCTGAAACATGTACCTTATTGTACTTATTTCTTTGAAATAAACGCATCTGAAAACAGGTGAGTCTAAATAAAAATCATTTCAATTTCCGCTTAGTAGCCAGCACTTTCCATTTCGTAAAACCTGTCTACAAGACTTCTATTTCGTAACGTTGTACATTTCCTTCTTATTTGTCTTTGGCATAGAATACCGCAAGAGAACTGGCACTACGTTGCGCTTAATGGCTTCCCCATTAGCTGTAATACGTTCAAGTTCAAATTGATGGGCAGATTTCATGGTCCAATCTGTCCATCTCTATTAAGGGATAGCTGTAGATGCTTTTCGTCCAAAGACAGCAATGGAATTGAAAATGAAGTGTAGGAACAGGTTTGCAAATACCATTCCGTCCGGCTTATCTTCTTGGAATGATGTTTAGAGAAATATTTGCAGGTGTACATATATCAGAGTAATAACGACGATGTCTAGGCTGGGAAATGATATTTCTGAACAGTATACAGAAAACATCTTTAACTGACTATTGAAAGAAAGAACTATCCAAATAATGTGTAAAATTTAGTTTTGACTGTTTCAAAATGTTTCGTCTTTTAAATTTTTGTAATATTCAGTTTTAATTTAAAAAAATAACATTTTTATTTCACATTTTAGTTTTAAATGTAAGATCTATTGTACTAATATCTGAAAATGATTAATCTTTTTTTAAAATATGAAAATTTACATTTTTGATTTAATTAGGAATTATTGAACATAATGTAGATATAATTAGTTTAGAAATGAAACATGTACAGTGTATTCTAATTTTATAGATAATTGATCAATAAAAATGTGTCTTTCCAAAAATTTTAAAGTTATTTGTCAACCATATTTTTTAGTATATTTCTATGATTAAAATACAAAATATCAGGCAAATACCAAATTTAATTTAAAAATAATTTTGAAAAGTGTTTGAAATCTTGCTACTCATAATTATACCAATTCGTTTTAGACTGACAACTAAAGTCAATGAATTGATTGAATATGAAATAATTTTTTTAACACATCAAAGATAAAATCGCTAAAAGGCATTTGTATGTTTAAATAATTATACAGGTATATAAAAAATTACAAAATAATAGTACATCAATTTAATATTATTTCTATCTTAGATTATTTTAAAAACTGCAATTATTTTTTATGTTTGCATAATATTAAAAGTATATAAAATTTTTAAGATGAGCAACATCCCTACATAGTCACAAGAATAAATTTACCAATCTCAGCTCAAAATATTCCCCAACAAATCTACTTAATGTCCGCACTACTATCTCCTTGAAAAAGGCAAATCTTTCTCCGTAACAAAGTCCCCAGAAAAAGGGTGGATCTAAATAATTTCATTACCCATTCCACTTAGTCACCGGCAGCTTCCATCTCGTAAAACTTTTAATCGTTGCAAATTTTCCTTCTCGTTCGTCCTCGGCATCGCATAACCGCAAGAGAACTGGCACTTCGTTCCGCTTAACGGCTTCTCCATTAGCTGCAATGAGTTCAATTTCGAATTTATCTAAAGACTTCTACTCCCCCTTTCCGCTATCACTGTTAAGGGCCGACTGCAGATTCTTTCCGTTGCAAGGAGAAAGTGGAATTTAAAATGGGGTGAATTTGCAACCCCGATTCCTCCTGACTGGCTGTCTCCTGGAATGGTCTTACAGAGAAGGAAGATCTTCAGGTGTAAATGGATCTGCGGATGACGTTTCCACTGTAAGTGATTATTTTAAAAAGCCAGACCAGTGGGAATTTTCAATTTAATTGAAAGATTTCTTAACAACGTTAGAATTTACATATTCTTAAGTTGCGTTATATAATTTTTACTTAAAATATATTAAACTAGTTTCATTACATTATGATCTAGAAAAGTTTTCACCACTCGTATCATACTAATTGGTGGTTCAAATAAAGTTCATAAATATATTAAATTAATTGGGTGATTTTTTTATCAAATATCAGATATTATTTTTAAATTATTTTACTATGACGATATTAAATTTAATTCCATTTTAAAATTAATTTTTACCAATCTTTCAAATTAACAAGAGAAGAACATACATTATTAACTATTATATATATCAAACTTTAAGGAACACCAACCATCTTCTCAAGAACAAATTTCCCAATCTCAGCTAAATATATTCCAAAATAAATCTACTTAATGCCCGTACTACTATCTCCTTGAAAAAGGCAAATCTTTCTCACTCCTTAAGGCACTGCAATAAAGTCCCAAGAAAAGAGGTGGATCTGAATAATTTCATTACCCATTCCACTTAGTCACCGGCAGCTTCCCTCTCGTAAAACTTTTAATCGTTGCACCTTTTCCTTCTCATTCGTCCTCGGCATCGCATAACCGCACGAGAACCGGCACTGTGTTCCGCTTAATGGCTTCCCCATTAGCTGCAATGAGTTCAAATTCGAATTTATTTAAAGACTGCAGATGCTTTTCGTTCCAAGGAGAAGGTGGAATTTAAAATGGGACGAATATGCAACCCCGATTCCTCCTGACTGGCTGTCTCTTGGAATGGTCTTCCAGAGAAGGAAGATCTGCAGGTGTAAATGGATCTGAAAAATAAGAGTCGATGACGTTTCCACTGTACTAAGTGATTCTTTCAGAAAACCAGACCAGTGGGAATTTCCATTTAATTGGAAGATTTCTTAACACATGTCTCTAGAATTTACAAGATAATTTTAATGGTTTGTGTTTTTTAAATTGCAATATCTATTTTTACTCAATATATATTAAATTAAGTGTCATTACATTATGCTCTTTAAAAGTTTTTATCATTTGTATCATACTAATAGGTGTGTTCAAATAAAATTTTTACATAAATTAAATTGATTGGGGCCTTTGTGTATCAAATATATGAAGCTCAAAGATATTAAGCTAATATAAAGGAACTATTATTAAACTTAAGTTAACTGTCTTGATTTTTTTCTTTCGTTTCGTCATGTCAATCATAGAGGTTTTCTCTTAATAATTTGATAGGTTTTTTTTCTAATGCATTTGGCAATACAAAATCAATTATCTTTTAAGCCATAAGCAAGGCTGACCCGCTGTTACTCATTTAGCACTAACTAGGGGGCAAGCGTAGCTTGAAAATATTCTACAAATGCGATTAATACTACCCCCCCTCAACGCTCTACGATCATATTATACAGCGACCTATTGTTTAAATTAGATTCCGAACTATTACAAACATCCATGGCGCCGTGCTCCAGAGCACTAGCCACTTGGCTATCAGGACCCAATTAATAATTTGATAGTGAATAAGGTTAATAATTAAACTTCAATTAAAAGACGACGATGAATTTTGAGTTATAGCATAAGCCATTGTTATTCCCCAATTTTAAAATTAATTTTTACCAAACAATAAAATTAACGAGAAATAAACATACATATTAACTGTTAAATATATTAAATTTTAAAGAACATCAACATAACTTGATCGTCTCAAGATAAAATTGTCCCAATCTCAGCTCAAAATATTCCCCAACAAATCTACTTAATGCTCGTGCTACTATCTCCTTGAAAAAGGCAAAATCTTTCTCACTCCTTAAGGCACTGCAATAAAGTCGCAAGGATAGGGGTAGATCTGAATAATTTCATTACCCATTCCACTAAGTCACCGGCAGCTTCCATCTCGTAAAACTTTTAATCGTTGCACCTTTTCCTTCTCCTCCCGCAAAGAACTGGCACCGCGTTCCGCTTAATGGCTTTCCCATTAGCTGCAATGTGTTCAAATTCGAATTTATCTGAAGATTTCATGGTCCAATCTGGTCATCACTGCAATGTAGAAAATTACATATCGCGAATATATTCTCCATGTTCCAATATACGTGCACACTAATTTTCAAGAATATTGTTTAAAAGGTATATAAGATGAAATGCTACATCACCATACGGGGACAAGTAACACAGTGGATAGCGCGAACATATTTTCCACATTCGAATACATATTGTTGCCAATTTTCATAAAGATTGGTTGATCGGTATAGAAGTTAATATACTGCAGAATCATCTGGTGGCGTCTTACGGCAAAGGGGATAGCATAAAAACATTCTGCATTTTTTGTCAAACACACCCAAACAATTTCTTCAAAATCGGTCAAGCTGTTTAGGAGGGGTTCAGTGGCAAACATAAATACAGAAGAATATATAAAGTATGCTTTTTAAAAAGTGCATTTTTCTCAAAAATAAGCGAGGGAAAATAAGTAAAAGAATTTTGGAAATCTGAAATTTTTTTGTTGACTACATTTGTTAGCATATTTTTTTGATTATTTAAAAAAATTATACAAAAACAGTTACAAAATTATAATTCAACAATTTAAATATTAAGTACTTACAAAGTTTTAATTTTATTATAGATTTTTATTAAAAAAAGGCTATTCTTCTTTATGTCTGTATAACACAAAAATATCTTGCAAGTTTAGGAACAACAACAGAGCTGCATCGTCTCAAGAAAGCAGTTCTCAATCTCAGCTCAAAATATTCCCCAACAAATCTACTTAATGCCAGTATTACTATCTCCTTGAAAAAGGCAAATCTTTCTCACTCCTTAAGGCACTGCAATAAAGACCCCAGAAAAGGGGTGGATCTAAATAATTTCATTACCCATTCCACTTAGTCACCGGCAACTTCCATCTCGTAAAACTTTTAATCGTTGCACCTTTTCCTCCTCATTCGTCCCTGGCATCTCATAACCGCAAGAGAACTGGCACTGCGTTCCGCTTAATGGCTTCCCCATTAGCTGCAATGAGTTCAAATTCGAATTTATCTAAAGACTTCTACTCCCACTTTCCGCCATCACTATTAAGGACCGACTGCAGATGCCTTTCGTTCCAAGCAGAAAGTGGAATTTAAAATGGGGCAAATTTGCAACCCCGATTCCTCCTGACTGGCTGTCTCCCGGAATGGTCTTCCAGAGAAGTAAGATCTGCAGGTGTAAATGGATCTGAAAAATAAGAGTGTATGACGTTTCTTCAGTAATAAGCGATTCTTTTTGAAAGCCAGACACCAGTGGGAGTTTCAATTTAATTGGAAGATTTCTTAGCACACGTCTGGAATTTACAAGTTAATTTTAACGGTTTGTACTTCTTAAATTGCAATATTCAATTTTACTCTAAATTAAGTTTCATTACAATAAAAGTTTTAAATTTTTCAACATTTGTATCTGACTAATAAGTGCGTCCAAATCTAGTTTTTAAGTAAATTAAATTAATTTGGAAATTTTTATCAAATATTTGAAGTGTTTTTAATTGTTTTATCATGACGATATTAAGTTAATATCGATGAACTATTATTAAGCTTAAAATGATTATGTTGATTATTTTTCTCTCGTTTCTTTATGTAAATCATATTGGTTTTCTTTTAATAATTTGATAGTTTTTTTTTTCTAATGCAGTTGACAATAAAGAGACAATTATCTTCTATGCAATAAGCAGGTCTGCACAGCTCTTATACATTTAGCACTAACCAGGTGGCACCTGTCGCTTGAAGATATTCTATGGACACGAGTAATACTACCCCCATCACGCTATACAATATTATTAGACCGGGACCTATGGTTTAAAGTGGATTCCGAACCACTACAAACATTCATGGCACCGAGCACCAGAGCGCTAGCCACTCGGCCATCAGGACCCAATTAATAATTTGATAGTGAATGAGGTTAATAATTAAACTTCACTAAAAAAAAAGACGATTAATTGTGAGTTATAAAAGAAACCATTGTTATTCCTCCATTTTAAAATTAATTTTTACCAATCTTTAAAATTAATGTGAAATAAACATAATATTAACTATTAAACATATCAAATTTTAAAGAACAGCAACAAAACTAAATCGTCTCAAGATACATTTTTCCCAATCTCAGCTCAAAATATTCCCCAACGAATCTACTTAATGCCCCTACTACTATCTCCTTGAAAAAGGCAAATCTTTCTCACTCCTTAAGGCACTGCAATAAAGTCCCCAGAAAAGGGGTGGATCTAAATAATTTCATTACCCATTCCACTTAGTCACCGGCAGCTTCCATCTCGTAAAACTTTTAATCGTTGCACCTTTTCCTCCTCATTCGTCCATGGCATCGCATAACCGCAAGAGAACTGGCACTGCGTTCCGCTTAATGGCTTCGCCATTAGCTGTAATGAGTTCAAATTCGAATTTATCTGAAGACTTCTCTCCCCCACCCCATTTCCCGCCATCACTCTTAAGGACCGACTGCAGATGCTTTTCGTTCCAAGGAAAAGGTGGAATTTAAAATGGGACGAATTTGCAACCCGGATTCCTCTTGCCTGACTGTCTCTTGGAATGGTCTTCCAGAGAAGGAAGATCTGCAGTTGTAAATGGATCTGAAAAATAAGAATGGATGACGTTTCCACTGTAGTATGTGATTATTTTTGAAAGCCAGACACCAGTGGGAGTTTCAGTTTAATTGGAAGATTTCTTAAATACACGTCTAGAATTTACAAGATAATTTTAGCGGTTTACAAACTTAATTTTACTCAAAATACATTAAACTAATTTTAAAACATTATGTGCCTTAAAACTTTTTACCATTTGTATTATACTAATATATGTTTTCAAATAAGGATTTTAAATAAATTAAATTAATTGGGAGCTTTTTATCAAATATATGAAGTTTTTTTTAATTGTTTCAGACTACGGTATTAAGTTAATTTAAATGAAGTATTAATAAATTTAAAATGACTATCATAATAGTTTCGCTCTTTTCGTCGTGTCAATCATATTGGTTATCTCTTAATAATTTGATAGGTTTTTTTTCTAATGCAGTTGGTAATACAAGACAATTATCTTTTAAGACATAAGCAGGGCTGCACCGCTGTTACTCATTTAGCACTAACCAGGGGGCACATGTAGCTTTAAAATATGCTACGGACGCGATTAATACTACCCCCACAACGGTCTACGATCATATTACACAGGGACCTACGGTTTAAAATGCTTTCCGAACCACTACAAACATCCATGGCACTGAGCGCCAGAGCGCTAGTCACTCGGCAATCAGAAACCAATTAATAATTTGACAGTTAATGAGATTAATAATTAAACTTCAAATAAAATACGACGATGAATTATGGGTTATAGCAGAAAACATTGACATTCCCCAATTTAAAAAATTAATTTTTACCAATCTTTAAAATTAACGAGCAATAAACATACATATTAACTATTAAATACATCAAATTTAAAAAACAGCAACAGAACTATAACGTTCTCAAGAAAACATTTCCTATCTCAGCTCAAAATATTCCCCAACAAATCTACTTAATGCCCATGCTTACTATCTCCTTGAAAAAGGCAAATCTTTCTCACTCCTTAATGCACTGCAATAAAGTGCCAAGGAAAGGGGTGGATCTAAATAATTTCATTACCCATTCCACTTAGTCACCGGCAGCTTCCATCTCGTAAAACTTTTAATCGTAGCACCTTTTCCTTCTCGTTCGTCCTCGGCATCGCATAACCGCAAGAGAACTGGCACCGCGTTCCGCTTAATGGCTGCCCCATTAGCTGCAATGAGTTCAAATTCGAATTTATCTAAAGACTTCTACTCCCACTTTCCGCCATCACTATTAAGGACCGACTGCAGATGCCTTTCGTTCCAAGAAGAAAGTGGAATTTAAAATGGGACGAATTTGCAACCCCGATTCCTCCTGACTGGCTGCCTTCTGGAAATGGTCTTCCAGAAGGAAGATCTGCAGGTGTAAATGGATCTGAAAAATAAGAGTGGATGACGTTCCCGCTGTAGTAAGTGATTCTTTTAGAAAACCAGACACCAGTAGGAGTTTCAATTTAATTGGAAGTTTTCTTAACACACGTCTCTAGAATTTACAAGATAATTTCAACGGTTTGGTATTTCTTAAATTGCAATATTTTTAAATAAAATAAATTAACTGGGAGAGTTTATTTGTTTTAGCACGACGATATTAAGTTAGTTTCATAAAATTATGCTGTTTAAATTTTTTTACCATTTGTATCATATTCATAGGTGCGTTCAAATAGTGTTTTTAAATAAATTAAGTTACTTGAGAGCTTTTTATCGAATATATGAAAATTTTTTAAGTGTTTTAGCACGACAATATTAAATAATTATAAATGACTATTATTAAATTTAAAATGATGACCTTGGTTTTTTTCTCTTGTGCTTCATATCAATCATATTGGTTTTCTTTTAATAATTTGATTTTTTTTTCGAATGCAGCTGACAATAAAGAGACAGTTATATTTTGTGTCACAAGTAGGGCTGCATCGATGTGTTAATTACGTGTAGCATGAAAATACGCTACGGACACGAGTAACGTTGCCCCTACAAAGCTTTACGTTCATATTGAACAGGAACCTATGGTTTAAAGTGGATTCCGAACCACTGCAAACATCCATGGCACTGAGCACTATAACACTAGGACTCGGCCATCATGACCCAATTGAATAGTGAATGAGGTGAATAGTTAAGCTTCAATTAAAAAAAGACGATTAATTGTGAATTATAGCAGGAATTATTGTCATTATCCAACTTAAAATTTTTTTTGCTAATCTTTAAAATTAATTAGAATAAACATACATATTAACCAAAATGAGACAATAGCCGTCTCGTTTAGATATGCTTTTGCAAGAATATTTTTTAGTTTTTTATTATAGTATTTTAATGCCCTCAATTTTTCAATTGTTTGAAAAATTCGTGCAAAATAGGGGGAAAATGAATTAAAAAATTCTTTTTGTTAAGGATATTTTTATCACAGTTTAATTTCACACTATAACTCATAGTTCCAAAATGTGGAACAAAAAAAGTTTGTTGGCATACAGCGTTGGACTTAAAACTAAGGGAGCTTTCTTGGTTTAGAAGCCACAGTGAAGACGAAGAGCTTTGCGTCTACTTTGGGGATGGTCATAATAAATTCATAAGACAGAAATTTCTTTCAATAGGTCAAAGGGCTTTGAAGAATGCTTAAATATTTCACCATATTCCAGGCATGTTGGTTCGAAATTGCAGGATAAAAACATTTTCAGCGTAACAAGCTTCCCTTAGTGCACTATGGGAAGTGCTATAAATCAAGCTTTCCAATAAGGAACAACTTAGGCATTCGAAAACAGCAATAGCTTTCTCAAAATGATGTAATAAAACTGGAAATAGTTCGCTAAACATAATCTGCACAAATTTTAGTTATTATTTTTTCAATAAATAAATTAAATGAGTTTCTGAAGCACTTTTATTTTAAGATTGTCTACAATTAGTAGGTGTGAAAAAAAAATTTTTAAGAAAAGAAAAATTCAATTTTTCTGTAATATTGATTTTCATTTTTTTAATATTTTTCTTTTTCTTCTTTTTTCAAAAAAAAAATTATTTTAATATTGAAACTATTTCTGTAGAAACAAAGCACACAATATTGGACGGCAAGTTTCATTGTGCATATACAAACACGCATAATGATTATAAAAATAATAGACTGTTTTCTTAAAGTCGAGTTGTTATAATTTCAGAATTAACGAGGGCAATGTTTTTGATGACTGTAATGGTAACAAAGGTTTGAATACATTCTTTCCCTATAAATCAGACAAGCTTTCGCTTAAAGCTTTCCAGAATTTCCAAGAGTAAAGTTTCTTGCAATATCCATTTAAAGATAACGATCTTTGAAAGGAACTGAAATAATTCAACACTGATAAACACTATTTAATTATTGAGCTCAACACTATTTCAATTTTTTGAATGACATTAAGAATTGTTATTTAGAATGCTAATGTCATCTAAAAATTATTTATCACATTAAAAACAATCTCTAACAATGAAATCCATTTTTATTGAATGGGAATGCATTAAAATGCGCAAGCCTATTTGGTTCATAAATTTTCCATCATTTGTGGATGGTGACAACTATTAAAAAAGATTTTTTATACAGCCTACCATCAAGTTGTAGTGAGTATATACAGCGCTTTGCCATTTCAGATCTGCTAAAAATAGTCTAAATGGATGAGAAAACAACTCAAAATACAGAAATGATTAATGATGAATTTTAAATAGTTAATCAACAGTATGATAGTATAAAAATTAATATAGATGGAATCAGATCGGTAACACAGAAAAAATGAAACCGAAATCTTAAATGATAGAAAATGTGATAATATAAGTTTTGTCAAGAGTTTTCACTATAGATGTATTTATTAAGTTTTTGTTTCAAATACTTTTCTTTTGAAAATTGTGTTATTATATAAAAAAAGCATGGTGATAAGTCATTTATGAATTTAATACTTTTAAAGCGTTGTATAATCAACATCAAACCGTCCATGGTACTTATAATTTTTCTTGGATTACTAGCCATTCTACATTCTTTCATTAGATTATAATAATATTAAAAAATGATTCAAAGTTATTAAATTTCATAATTTAATTAATAATAATATAATATAGAATTTTATTTTATTATTTAATAAGTTGCTATTAAATTATATAATAAGAATGCTTTCTGGAAAACAATAAATTGAAGAAGTAGGATAAAAAACATAAATGATTTATTCCAAATTGGTTGAAAAAAATTAAAAGTTTAAAGTAAATGCCATTATTTAGTTTAATTAACAAGGATAATGTTTATCCAAAAACTTACTTGATTAAAAAAATATTCTGCTTCAAGCAGTTTTTCGAAAATAGTATCTCAAGAGAAGAACAATCAATTTCACTACACATGATTAGACAACATAATATTAAAACGCTAACGTTTAAAATTTTCTCTTAGCTGAGCTAGCTAGGAAACATATTTTTCTTCTTCTTTTATTAAACCGTTAGGCTTTCAAGAACAAATTTCCTCAAGTAGGTTATTCAATATCTTCAACCGTCCAGCTTCTTACTAAGTCAAGTAGAGTTTAAAAATAAGACATCGATTTTTCTTTAAAAAAGAAAAGAAAAAAAAAAAAAAGAATATTGGTGGGAGGACAACGAGAAGCTTTTAACTTTTGTCCTCTTAGGTCTAATTAATATTAATGAGATATTCCCAATTAGCAACTACTCAAAAACTTGCTCGTGTGATCGAAGTAGGCGAAGAAGATTCAACTTTTAAAGAAATACAGAGAAGGGATGGATAGAGGGTTGGGATGTTGAAGGACCTTAACAAAATAATGGATGATAGAAAAGACAGAGGGCTGCAAACACGTGCTCAAGACGTTAGCTGAAAGCTTTAAGCGATCCTGTGAATTATTGGACAAAATGTCGATGTCAAAGTTTCGAAAAGTAAAAGATTATCGTTCCTTTTAAAAAATTATAACGCCGAGTGACTCACGGGCATTTAAGATTTAAACAGTTACGATATTCTTTAATTGGCACGCCCAACTTAGTTAATTCTGAATTTGTAAAACGTATAGTCATGCTTTGATTTTAGTTGTTACTTTTACGAATATTGAATCAATAGAATTTTAAATTCAAGATTTGTCCACAGACATATTTTGTCAGTAAACTAAAGCCTAAAGATCCTTCTTTCCAGTTAAAATGTAAGCCATGAAGCTCTTAAGCATTAAAAGGAAAATCGATATCAATTGCCATTAAAAATGAAGGACAATGTCAGTTGCCACTGAAAATGAAGGCTAATGTCAGTTGCCAATTGTCATTAAAAGTGAAGGTCATGGATCTCTTTACATAAAAAATGCCAGAAATTCAATATTCAAAGACATGTTTTGGAATGCACAAATATACTCAAAGTAAATCAGCTACGTTAAAAACATCTAACAAAGGTTATGGTAACGATACGTCGGTATTTTTTGCTGCACACTAAAACTCTTGCATTAAACTCTTATGCGAAAGAAAATAAATTAGGATTTTTATTGTTTTGCTGTTGTTTCTTATCTCACTTGGTGGACAGCAACATCTAAACCAAGCCCATGAAACCGTGTGGTCTTAAGGTTGAAGAGAAAGGGGGCAACTTTTGTTGTGATGGAGTACCCGTAGGTGGAAGACATTTTTATTGATGATCAAAAGTAAAACAATATTATAATTTATTGCAGAAACTCTCATGAAAGTGTTAGAAATAATTGGTCAATAAATGCATGGATTTCTTGTTATAGGGGTCAGTAAAAATAAAGATTTTTTCCCCTTAACCAAGATATTGAGAACTTCTTGAATTGAGCCTCAGATGGCTTACGAGCCAGGGGATCGTTAATTCAGAATCTCTGCAGTAAATAAAACTCACAAAGTCTCTCGTATATCTCTAAATGTGCACCACTGGTAATTGAGTCAATTGGTTGTGACCATTGAGTAGCATGTGATTCAATTAGAGATCTGGTAGTAACCCATGTAAGTTAGTGTCTGAATGAGGGTGACACTGCAATTATTCCTCGCTGATTTTACAAACTAAGATATTCGGGAGTACATGCAATTAATTTTATCTTTTGGTAGAACTGCGAAGTATTAAGTCAATTGTCAAACTGTCTAGTATGAGTTTTTTCATATGGCACGCAAATGAAGATTAATTGCATTAATTTCCACCATCAAGAATAGTCTTCCAAAGACATCAAAAATGTACATGGTATGTTACATGAAACATAAAAATAGGCTTCTGATTTAAATAAAATAAGTGAATGAATGGACGATGTTACTATATTTAAATAATTTTTCCAGTCAAAAATTAAATAAGTATTGTTGCATTTTTATAAAATTGATTAAAGCAAATTATAAACAACAATACACTGATATTTTAATTTTCACATAAAAAACCCAATTTTCTATTTTGTAGTTTAACATGAAATAAATCAGTTACCTATCAAATAAACTAAATAAGACACCCAATGCGACTATGACATTCAATCATGAAAAATGTCGATAGGGATATGACATGATTTTTTTTAATATGATAATAAAATAAGGCTAATTATTTTTTAGGTTACTATTATTATAAGTATTCTCCAAAACATGAATAAATTTATGACTCAACTAGAATGGAATAGCTATTCAGTTAAAAATTAATAAATTGATTAATTAAAAATTGTTAGAGTATGGTAAAACAATTGAAAACTACTTCTATAATTCCAAGTGCTATAATGATGGCTTTAAAAAAATATATTTTTTGGTAATGATTGCAAATAAATGTTTTGCATCAACAATTTAACTACTTGGTTATAGTTTTGTAAGTTTAATTCAATATAACCTGCAACTTTTCATTAACATCAGTAAGTTCTCTCTGAATTATTATCATTATCTTCTTTCCCATCTTTTGGATACATTGTACTTAACATGTTTCTGTGGTGTACTTTAGGCAATGTTGAGTTTTCTACCAATTTGCCGTATGTCTGGCTCCGCGATAAATTTAATAATATGTTGCTCAAATTTTACTCTGTTTTGGGCAGACATTCTAAACTAACAATTGAACTAAAAAAACTAATCTATTTAGCTTATCTCCGTCCAATAATAGCATATGCGAGTCCAGTCTGGGGCTCTACTGCTAAGAGTAATTTTCTTATTTTAGAAAGATTAGAAAACAAAGTTGTTCGCATGATCGTAGATGCACCATGGTTTTTTCGCAACGCTGAAATTAAGTATGCACTGTCTATACCAAGTTTTCGGGAATATGTGGCTAATATCTCTAAAAATTTCTATTCTTCTCTCAATAGCTCCAGCAACTCGGTTATCACTGAACTTAACAAAATTGATTATGACATTTCTCTTCATTCTTTTCGAAAAAGACCTCGACATGTATTGAATATTAACCAGTAAAGTATTTTGCTCTTTCTACATTTATCTCTGGTCCTGGTTACTTCAGGTTAGGTACGCGTTCCGCGTTTTTTGTCTATTTGCTTATGATTATGCTATAGCGTGGGTGCTTGCTGGTGCTTAGGCGTCTTTTGAACTCTTCTATGTTGTATACTATGTAAATATCTTGCTTGTCTTTGTAAATGTTTCTTTTCTTTATTGTAAATGTTTCTTTTGTTTTTTTATATTCTCGCTTATTGTGCAATTTGTCATATCTATCTATGGGCAATGACCGACTGCCACTATATTGTAAATATGCTATTTGGAGGTTTGGTCGCTTCGCGACCAAGGAACTCCACAGAATCGCACCGATTCACCGTATGTCTGGTATGTACAACAATGGAAATATAAAATTATTAAAAATTTAATGAAGAGATTTTCTTTGTTAAATTGTTTTTAATCTACATTTACACAGATTTAAATTTATTTTACAAGAATACTGTAAAGATATTTGATGATAAATTTAAATGTATTTTATTATTCAAATATCAAATTAGTTTTACAGATTAAAAATATTCAACATATTTTGATTAAAACATAAAATATTAAAACTAATCTATAAATTTTTTTACAATTGAAATCAGTAGATAAAGAATACTAATTAAATTTATAGTAAACATATGTTTGATTTTTAAGTTCTGCTTGTAATATGTGTAAATGCCTTAGGAATTAAATTTAAATGGATGTGTAAGAAAAAAGGCATTTAGACAAATGTATATAAATCTCAGAAAAAAGTCAATTATTAATAAAATTGTCCTTTTAATAAATCGAAAATATCATATCAATGAATGACAGCTACAGGCAGTATTCCGAAAAAATATTTGCATAAGAAAATTAACGTATAGCTGCATTAAAAATTACAAAAAGTAGACTGCACAAAAGGAAAACTTCTTTTCATTTACGAATTAAGATATTGGCTAAAATATCATTTTCCATTCTATTTGGTTTTAATATTAGAGAAAATTAATTTTCTATAACATTATAAATATTTTAGTATTCAGTTACAAATTATTTATGCATTTAATACCGTCTTAAAATTTTTGATAAATTTTTAAAAAGGCATACAAATTAGTTTTAATACAATAGCAATTATTCTAAAATTAAGTAAACAATTAATTATGAAACCAAACATCGATCACAGAGTTCTCTTCGATGAAAAATAGCTAAAGTTTAAGCTGAGTAATTTATTGATGGACTCCATTGCAGTTTTTCATTAAATGAAATAATTTAATACTGGAAGTTTATTTTATCTGATTATGGAACTGAAAAACCTTTCTAGGCTCCCAAATGTCTAGACGACTGGAACCAAATTTATCTCAAATGATATTTTGATGATCTTTACCACTAAATTTATTACATTCTCAACCAAAAGTAATATGACTTCATTTCAGTATTTAAAAAAATACACGAAGTTACATATATCGTGAATTTAAAAAAATTCTAAATAAATGTACATTTGCTCGAAGTTGAAGTAAAGTTTAATGAAAACATTTAATTTAAACATGCCATATGAACTGTCTTTCAATTTATTGAAAATCGAAACTTTGGTCACAGTGACAGTTTCATTATTCACTGTATTTC
The DNA here is from genome assembly GCA_021605075.1 of Caerostris darwini. Classification (NCBI taxonomy): domain Eukaryota; kingdom Metazoa; phylum Arthropoda; class Arachnida; order Araneae; family Araneidae; genus Caerostris; species Caerostris darwini. Next base: position 146,100 of record BPLQ01003062.1, read on the forward strand.
TACCAGTGAATAGGTGCAACTAGAAACTATAGCAAACATTCTCGTCGAAATGCGTGTATAACCTGTTTACTAAATTTGAATAACTTTTTTTTAAAAAAATTCTTTTAATTGTAGAATCTGAATTTGAAAATTTGATTTATTAATTTTTAATCAAAATTTTATTAAAAAATATTCTGACTATATAACATTTTTTCAAAGAGGAAATATTAAACAAAGTTTAACGAAAAGGTTTAATTGCTTTTCAATGCCCTGAAAATTGAAACTGATCACATTGACTGTTTAATTTTTCGCTGTATTTGTACCGTGAACAGGTGCAACTAGAAATTACTACAAAAATTCTTGTCAAAATGCGTATCTAATAAATGTCTGTTTATTAAATTCGATTTTTTAAAATAAAATTGGAATTTTTAAAAAAATATATAATTCTTTAATTAAAACATGGATTTTTTAATTTTTAATTAAAATTTAGATAAAACTATTCTAGAAAGGTACACAATTGCTCCAAGACATAACATTAAACGACGTTTAACGAAAACGTTTAATTTAAAACATGTTATATGAACTGCTTTTCAATGTGCTGAAAATTGAAACAACTGCAGTCACAGTGAACGTTTCATTATTCGCTGCAGTATTCGTACCGGTGGATAGGTGCAACTAGAAATTACTGCAAACATTCTTGTCGAAATGCATGTCCATGCTGTTTACTAAATTCGACTAAGACGTAAAGGCCTCATTAGTTCCATGCGAAGATAAACATGTAGTTAAAGTTTTAAAAGTTTTGCCTCGAAACATGATTGTTTAATACAAGGAGATTGTTTAATACAACAGACGATTAAGCAGGTTGAGGATTTATGTGTTACAGATATTGTTAAAAGCAAAAGTGCAGTGAAAATGTTAAGAGTAGTAGTATGAATAATTTGAGAATATCAGAAGTGTATTTTAATTTTAAAAGGTTTCTCATAATTAAGACTTCCATAAAACAGTACGTCAAATTTCATTCCTTTAAAATTTACAGGATTTTTTAAATTGTTAATATTTTGAAATAAATATAAAAATAATTATTTCATTCTATTTCATTGGTAGAAATAATGGTGCATATATTATATGATATTTGCATATATAGTATACACACACACACACACACACACATATATATATATATATATATATATATATATATATATATATATAGTATGAGATGCATGTATAGTATATAGTGTATATATGGTATACAGTACATATATATTATAGTTTGGTTTGTCGCTCTACGGTCATTTTCTGCACATTTTAGGCTAATTAGACCGGCACCTACTGTTTAATGTGGATTACGAACCACTCACAAATATTCATGCCACCACCAGGATTTGAACCTAAAGCCTATGGTATGCATATATAGTATAAGATGAATATATAGTATATATAATATGAGACGATGCATATAGAGCAAGAGAGGCTGAGATTGGTAAACGAAATTTCCCTGCCGAGCTGATTTTATCACCTAAGAAATCTGGTTAATCCATTTTCCTAAACCTCACCAAATCAAGTAAACAATTCAATGCTAAAATTAATGCTTTACTATAAATTGATGCTACATTAAACACCGTTTATATATTTTCAAATGCGTTGTTTCAGTTAAAAAATAATTTCATTTTGTAACAATCATATACTGTGTGTGTTAAGTGCAATATTTATTAAATTTAGCAATTTATTTGGAAAAGTGGTTAAGAGAATTTGCAAAAGTTTTACAAACAACTAATACTTTGGAGAGAGGCAAATATTAAATACAAATACATTTTAAGATTACTCTCAAGGATACTATGACATTTATGATGCAGATAGTATGGAGAGGCTCAGATTGGTAATCGAAATTTCTCCGCCAAGCTAATTTTATGACCTAAAAGTTCTGGGGAAACTCTTTTCCTAAAACTCGCCAAATGAAATAAAATATGAAATTCTGATTTTAAAATTGATGTTTCGCTATACTAATCTAAACAATGTTTATATATACTCAAGAGCCAAAACATTATGACCACCCTACATTTTGCAATGAACTCGCCTGGATGACGTGGAAGGCACGTGATCAGGTGGAAGTGGTATTTAACTGGTATTAAGTGGTGGTATTAATCCATGCCAAGGCGGGTTGAAGCTGTGTTGCGCGCCAAAGGTGAGCCAACTCATTTTTGACAGGTGGTCATAATGTTTTGGCTCTTGAGTGTATTTTCAAAGATTTTACTTGTTTCAAATGAAAAATAATTTCATTTTTGTAAATTATACATTGAGTTAAGTGCATTATTTATTAACTTTGATAAATTATTTGGATTGCCGATTTTGATTTTATTTGGAAAAGTCGTCAACACAATCTGAAAAGGTTTTACAAAAAACTAAAACTTTGGAAAGAGGCAAATATTAAATACTAAGACATTTGAAGAATAACCTCAAAGATTTTATGAAATTTATAAATAAATAGAAACATTTTCAATAAGAATAGCAATCAAGTTTGTAAAATGTTACTCTGGAATGTTTAATTTTTCTCTCCAATATCTATTTTTAATCAATTTTTTTTATTATTAGTTTCCCTGCGTTTGTATATTTTTAATTAAAAATGTTTATAAAACTATGATTTTACTTTAAAAACCTCCAGAAAAAAGAAATAAATGATCCCAGCGTGGTGCAATATAAACAAAGGGCAAATATAAATGAAAAAATATGAATTTAAATAAAGAAAAATTTGAAAAGGGAGTTATTGAAGAAAAAAGACTTAGTACATACTTAAGTAGTACTTTAAATCAACCTTAATAAATATTTTCAACTTCTTTTTGTGTATATAAAGCCGTGTGTTTGTGTCTTCTAAAAAAACTGTAATACTTTGGCTACTCATAAAAAATTAACTTCCAAGATTACAAAAAATGTTTTTAGTAATTAGTTTTTATTAAAAAAACCTATTTCGGCTATTTTAAAATTTTAGCTTTGAAACTTGAGATTTGCTTTTTATTCATGATTCATAAAGGATTATTTTTTTTTAATTTTTCGACCTTCCACTAATTATTAATTTTGAACATTTGCATGAATAATATTTGTAATTATTTGAAAAATTCTGTCAAAATTTTAAATCACAAGTTCTTTTTGTTATTTTTAAGTATTTCAATATAGAGGCTCAAAAATTTCTTCATTCTGAATTTCTTTTTATTCATTTTTTTTTCAAGAATAAAAGACTATTTATTTATTTTAAGACTTATTTTTTTCAAGACATAAATTAAATATTTGCATACGTTATTTCGATCCTTTTGATATACTTTAGTAATAATTAGTAATTGATCCAGTAAATAACCATATTTTTAAAATAAAAAATTATCAAATACCAATTTACGTGGACAGTTTATTTAGCTGAGAAATTCATTCAATGTCTTTATTATATAGAAATACGATTGTTTGTTATTTTTTTTTATATATATTCTATAGTTTAATTATTTTCTTTTTATTTTATATACTTAAAAATTGTTTTTTTATTTAAACAATGATATAATAATATCATTAACTTTAAATTTGGAAATAAGGGATCACATTAAACTTTCTATCCTCTCGAATGACGAAATTTTATGTTAAGCATATTTTTTTCTTGCTTTCTTGATAATATTATTCATTAAGATACATATGATATTATTCATTAAAATATGTATTATCCAGAAATATTTTTCTTTAAATCCTTTTGCAATAATTGTTAGTTTGTAAATAAATAATATTTCTAAATATTTACCCTATTTACATCAAGTTTTTGAAAAAATATTTTGAAAATGCCTCGCATTTCCTGCACATATCTCTCTTCATTCTTTACATATTTAAAATGTATATCATACTTTATGGGTTCAATGCGGAATAGGTAAATTTAAAATTCATGTTTAAGACTGATCAAAAGTTACCGTGGATGAATGGAATTAATATTAAATGGATAGGTTAAGAATGCATCACTTTGCCTCTTTATTTATTATATGATTTGTTGCATACCATAAAATATGTTGTGAAATAATATTTTCACGAAATCAGCTATGCATTTTTGATACATAAGTAAAGCTAATTATATGTGTGTTGCGACAACACAGCTACAGCTACAGATATTCGATAGTACAACTACACAAATTACTGGATTTGATATGAAATATATAAATGTATTGATCAAAATCACTATTATCTCATTAGAGAGTAATTTTGAAATCATAGAAAATTTGCTTATTTAGCATCTCGCATATTACGTAGAGACAAGTTTCAAAAATGTATAATCATTTAATATTTTGTATTTCTTATAATTTCAAGTAACTATTTTTTTTTTTTTACTGTATATTCATTTAAACATTTTTAAAATGAAAATAAAAATCCTTTTTTGTATTATATCAATATATTTATGCGTTATTACTTCAAACATGTAATAATTTTACTAAAGCTTACTGTATTTTTTCATACAAAATAAGATCGTCAGCTACTAGAAAATAGTATGTATTGAAATTAAATGGCAAAATCAATTAAAAAGCAATATTTTTAAGCAATGTAAATTTTTGTATTTGCAAATTGCAATTATTCGTAATTAAATTGCAAATTTTAACCATTCGTAATTGAAAATGATTACAAACTAATGGTAGATTATATGCATAAAAAAGTTTATCAAAATCGGAACGTTCAGGAGGAGTTCAGCGACAAGCATATGCACAGAAGAATTATATATATAAAGAAGATATATCGATTGCAGCGCCACCTACCGGGTCCAATTGTGAATCTAATCCATTCAGGAACCCACTCAAACACACACAAAAATGTCATTAAAATATGTCCAACCGTTTAGGAGGAGTTCAGCGACAAACACATGTACAGAAGAATTATATATATATATATATATATATATATATATATATATATATATATATATATATACACTGAAGTGACAAAAGTCATGGGATAGCAATATGCAAATTTTCAGATGGCAGTAGCATTGCGTAGAACATGTATAAATGCACAGTGCTTTCGCAGAGCTTTCATTTCTGTTCAAGTCATTCATGTGAAGGGGTTTTGACGTGATGATGACCGCACGACGGGAATTAACAGACTTTGAACGCGGAATGTTAGTTGGAGCTAGACGCATGGGTCATGCCATTTCGGAAATCGTTAGGGAATTCAACATTCCCAGATCCACTGTGTCAAGAGTGTGCCGAGAGTATGAAATTTCAAGCATAACATCCCACCATGGACAGCGCAGTGGTCGACCGCCTGCACTTAACGACCGAGACCGGCGACGTCTGCAAAGAGTCGTAAATTCTAACAGACAAGCAACACTGCGTCAAATAACCGCAGAAATCAATGTGGGACGTACAAGGGACTTGTCTGTTAGAACTGTGCGGAGAAATTTGGCTTTCTTCGGCTATTCCAGCAGAAGACCGACTCGAGTGCCTTTACTGACAGAACGACATGGCTTGCAGCGACTCTCGTGGGCACGTGAGCATATCGGTTGGTCCCTAGATGAATGGAAAACCGTGGCCTGGTCCGATGAGTCACGATTTCAGTTGGTAAGAGCTGATGGTAGGGTTCGAGTGTGGCGCAGACCCGACGAAGCCATGGACCCAAACTGTCAGCAAGGCACTGTTCAAGCTGGTGGTGGCTCCGTAATGGTGTGGGCTGTTTTTTCATGGCATGGACTTGGTCCTCTGTTGCGACTGGACCGAACATTGGCTGGAAATGCTTATGTTCAGCTATTTGGAGATCACTTGCAGCCATTCATGGACTTCATATACCCAAACAACGATGGGATTTTTATGGATGACAATGCGCCATGTCACCGGGCCACAACTGTTCGCGATTGGTTTGAAGAACATTCTGGACAATTCCAACGAATGATCTGGCCACCTAGATCGCCCGACATGAATCCCATCGAGCATTTATGGGACATCATCGAGAGGTCTGTTCGTGCCCAAAATCCTGCACCATCAACGCTTTCACAATTATGGACGTCTTTCGAGACAGCATGGCTCAATATTCCTGCAGAAGACTTACAACGACTTGTTGAGTCCATGCCACGTCGAGTTGCTGCCCTTCGCCGGGCGAAAGGAGGGCCGACACGATATTAAGAGGTATCCCATGACTTTTGTCACTTCAGTGTATATATATATAAAGAGAGAGAGAAATGAAGAATAAATATAAAATGTTTTGCAAATTAAATAAACATTCTTTGACGTAGTCACAACAATCTTACAATGATGTTCCATATGATAAATTCCCTGATCAAAAAACCGACTGAATGCCTTACCAACAACTGTAACCCAGTGAGCATATCTTTACTCAGCTGGTTTAGGGAAAACCCAAACAATTGCGAAGTTTTCATCTAATTAAATTCGTTATCTCGAAATCCCCAATGGAGTTAGGAAAGCCAGATTCCCATATACGAAAGCATTGGAACAAATAAACATTTAAACGCATTGGCCCATTAATAAACCGCTTGGATGTCGCCAAATGCCCGGAGACCACCGCTGTCATTTGAAAACGAGAGATTAGCCAAATATCCCAATAATTTCAATCATTTAGATAATTTACTGAAATAGCTACCGGTGTATACGCTGTTCAGATTGAAGGAAAATGAATGATATGGTTGGTTATGTGGTTACAGGCATAGAGTCCAATAATATCCGAAAAGAAGACATTGTAATAAAATAATGTTTAATTTCCAAATATATTTTAAGAATGGACGTGAAATAAATAAATGTTACTGATTTCAGTTTTTTATGTAAAGATATTTTGTTAAACAATGTGTTTCACATAATTATATACAATTTATTGATCTATACGTCTAATAGAAGAACTCTAGGGAGCTCTTTGAATGTGTTTCAGAAGACTGGTAACATTAAAATTAATTCAAAAAATAGAGTAAAAAATTGTAAATGAATTTACATTATATTATTTATATCCAAAAGGAGGCAAAAAAGAAAATTTATATAATCATTGAAAGGAAATTAGTTTTTATTCATCTCTTTATATATGAATTCCACGTGAATTGTAGGAGATGTTTCGTAAAAAAAATAGGTAAAATTATTCAATCTGTTAATATTTGAGTTTATTATAATTTGTTAAAATTTGTTTTTTGTAACATTTAATTTGGTTAGCTTGTTGTATAAACCTCTAAACACTATCTGTTTCGTAATGCTGCTGAAGTTGACTCCATGGCCCTTGTACAGGTCTTAATTATGTCCATACAACATCTATGAAATTAATGAAAGTACTGTAATTTTTTAAAAGTAAAAAAAGTTAATTATCATTAGTTTTATTTTCATTTATAATGTATTTTATTATCTTTTATTATATTCAACCTAAGTAAGTCTTTTCATGAAAAGAGATTCTGTTCGGTGAGTTATTCTTAAAATTCAGTTTTTTTAAATATAATATATATTTAAATTATAATACGTACTTCATTATTGTTTTTATAAGAGAAGAAAATCAATACAATGGTCCATTCAATACCTTTAACTCTCAATCAAGTCAAGTCATTTCACATCAAAATCTGTTGATGCATTTCTTACTACCTTAGTAAAAAGATATAACAACAATTAATGGACAAATGCATTTTGATAAACAAATTATGCAGCATCAAACTTAACATACACATCACTTAATTTATTCAACAACAACTGACAGATCAATACCTAACTCTCAGTCAACTCAAGTTCTTCATTTTCACATCAAAATCTATTGATGGATCTATTCTTAATTTCTTAGTAAAAAGAAGTAACAACAATTAATAGCCATTAATTGTTGTTAAAATTACATTTTGATAAGTAAATTATGTAACATCAAACATTGTATACACGTTACTTAATTTATTCAACAACAACTGGCAGATCAATACCTCTCAGTCAACTCAAGTTCTTCATTTTCACATCAAAATCTATTGATGGATCTATTCTTAATTTCTTAGTAAAAAGAAGTAACAACAATTAATAGCCATTAATTGTTGTTAAAATTACATTTTGATAAGTAAATTATGTAACATCAAACATTGTATACACATTACTTAATTTATTCAACAACAACTGGCAGATCAATACCTAACTCTCAATCAAATCAAGTCTTCAATTTTACATCACAATTTGTTGATGAAGAAAGATGTAATAACAATTAATGATCATGTGATTTTGATAAACAAATTATGCAACATCAAATTTAACATACACAACATTTAATTTATTCAACAAATAATAGATTTTCTTTTGGCACGAAATGCTATGAAAGATCGCTTATATAACAAACCTTTACCATAATAGCATTGTGTTCCCATATAACAAAAACATCTAAATACTATGCAGAAATATCCCTTGTATATATGATAACGGCTGATTTCACGAACATAAGTTCTCGAAAAGTTTGACAGTTTAATTTTAAGCAAAGATTTCACCAACAAGTAAATTCAGTAAAAAGAAAAAGTCCAAGAGGGAAAACTGTTTTCGACTGACTTCTTTCAAAAGTGAGATGACGGACAGCTGGAAAACAATAAGTCATTTTGTCTCCGTCTCCAAGTCCCTGCTGGGTACGTTCCCCAAAGTTCGAACAAAGCTTGCAATAAGATATCTGCGGATGAAGTTATCCGAGATCTTGTGTGAACCTTCCAGAATTGAAAGGGAAGAAGATGGTTTATTTGTTATTGAAGGCTATTCTAAGCACATCGTGGGAAGTAAGAAGTGGGAAAGGAAATGCCAGGTGTCAATTAGTTTGAACAATAACTGTCAAAACCACTTCAGAGAAATGGTTCTCTATTTCTATGAAATCATCTGGATGGCTTTCTTTTTTTAACTATTTTTGCCATAGAATTTTTTATAATAAATTTGTTGTTTTTATTCTATTGAAATATGGTTTTAAAAATAGAAGTTATAAATAGCGTGTGTGATATTTAATATAATATACACCTTAAATATAACCACAAAATTGTATTGCATCTTAAACTATTATATTCCGCTTCATCAATAGCTATATTTTTTTTTAACAATTTGTCTTTTATAATCATTTAGTCGAAGTATTTTATGAAAAGAATGATCTATTATAAAAAGTATTTTCATTAAGAAAAGGTTTCTTTCTTTGACATAGAATATTATTTTTTTTGTCATAGAGTATGTTATAATAAATAATAAATTTGTTGTTTTTTAATCTATTGAAATATGGTTTTAAAAATGAAAGTTGAAAATTACAAATAACGTATGTCATATTTAATATACACAATCCAGTCACATTAATCTAACCACCTGTCAAAAGCCATAAGCTTTTAATACTCCATAAGTATATAAAAGATTTACGATTAGTAAGGATTTAGCATACGTATATAAAGGATGCCCTAGGACATCCTTTATATACACCCCACTGCAATGTGCTGCCACCTGCCTTTTGTGATTGGTTATTTCACGTTGACGTCGAAAGTAGGTGGTGGTCACATTAATGTGACTGGATTGTGCATATATGAACCCAAAATTGCATTGGATCTGAAACTATTCCTGAAGTTTTTCGTTTCCTCGATATATATATCTTTTCTTAACAATTTTTTTTATACTAATTTAGTCGATGTATTTTATTAAAAATATAATCTATTATAAAAATTATTTTCTATTATCACATTTAAGAAAAGTTTTTTTTCTCTGACAAAGAATATGACTATTTTTGTCATAGAATCTGTTATAATAAATAAAACAATTATTGTTTTTATTCTATTGAAATATGGTTTTTCAAAATGGAAGTTAAAAGTTATAAATAGCGTGTGTGATATTTAATATACCCAAAATATAACCACAAAAATTTATTGCTTCTCAAACTATTCCTGAAGATTTCCGTCTCATCAATAGCTATATTTTTTTAATGTTTGACTTTAATAATTATTTAGTCGAAGTATTTTATTAAAAATATCATCTATTATAAAAATTGTTTTCTTATTATTATTTCTAATTTCATTAAGAAAAGGTTTCTTTCTTTGCCATAGAATGTGACTTTTTTTTGTCATAGAATCTGTTATAATAAATAAAAAAAAACTATTGAAATATGGTTTTAATAATGGAAGTTAAAAGTTATAAATAACATGTGGGATATTTAATGTATATGTTCCCAAAATATAACCACAAAATTGTATTTCATCTTATATTTTGGGTATATTAAATATCACACACGCTATTCCTGAAGTTTTCCGTTTCATCAATAGTAATACTTTTGTAGCAATTAGTCTTTTATAATAGTTTAGTAAAAGTATTATTAAAAATAGGATCTATTAAAAATTACTTTCTTATTATTATTTTAATTTCATTAAGGAAAAGTTTCGTTCTTTGATATATTTTCCGAAAATTTTAATTTTATTTATTTTCTTAAATTATTAATATTTTATTTATTTCCTATCATTGAAATGTTTTTAATAAAATTCAATTAAAATTTCTTAAGAAAGTAATTTTTAATAATACTTTTACTAAATATTATAAAAGACTAATTAAGTTCCATTGTGTGAATGAAGAAGTAATATTCTTTAAATGTTTTAAATATTGTATATGCCTAATTGTTTGTGC